>OMKY01051466.1:0-12233 GCA_900302395.1 Bregmaceros cantori | reverse complement strand
GTGTGGGAGGTGAAAAGGGGACAGGACACTAGTAGCCTGGCGAGCCAGAACCAACGAATCGTCCATGCATCGCACACAATTAGAACGATCTTTGCGTCTGGTAAAACCAGGGTCGAAAAATGTGTAAAAAAAAAAGTGTCAGTCAAATCGTGTTATCGAGTCACAGCTCGTGGGACAAGGGGCGTGGAGGCGTGGCTGTGTTTTTTTTTTTAATCCCCAAAAAACAGACTTGCTGGGCAAGTGAATGTTAAAAGAAGCACACAACTTCAAAATACACAAGAATAGCTGAAGAATGCTTAAATAGTATGACATCCCTTTTTTTTTTCTTCAATGAATTAAAACACCTTCGGGAATATAGTTGGAGTCGTGTTTATCACTATAAAAATCGGCAGATATATCGGTTATCGGCATGACTTATTCCTCAATATTGGTAACGGCCAAATTGACGCCCATTTGAGTGGTTGGTGGTGACTCAATTCGAATTGGAGCGACGTTCTCCCTAGCGTATTTCCTGATGATCCGCGGTTGACACGCTGCTTTCTTCTGCGTCAATTGGCAGCGGCTTTCGCAGCAACGCCCACTGGAATTGACGCTGGACGCCAGTTCTTGCGTCTTTTAATACTGCCGCGCCAATTGGCAGCAGCTTTGACATCGGAGCCCGCGAGAATTGACGCTGGGCGCCAATTCTTGCGTCTTTTAAAACTGCCGCGTCACTTCCCACCTGCTTACATGGTATTTTTGGGGATTTCCGACGTTGCAACTTGCAAGCATTAATTATGCATCAGTTGTGCATCGGCCTTGGTGCAAGCGTACTGTTGAAAGCTCGTGTCTGAGGAGCTGTGGGTCCTCTAGAGATAATATGGTAGAAGTAAAATGAACAAGAAGCCAAGAACGATTTTCATTTATATAGCACAAAGTGGCACACAAAGCGCTTTACAGTGACCTCTCAATCACACCTTCAAACGCCAATGGCAGCTGCTGCTATACAAGGTGCCTGCCACGACCCATTGGGACCAATTTGGGATTCGGTGTCTTGCTGAATCCCAGTGTCTTGCCCAAGGACACTTTGGCATGGAGACTGTCGGAGGCGGGATTCGAACCACCAACCTTTTGGTTTTCAACCCTCCAGTCATTGGAACAGCCGTTCTACCAACCGAGCTAGAATCACCCCAGGAGAAGGGCCAAGTTGCTGACACATTTAGTTGTTGACACATTTAAAATGTAATTACTGAGGGTGCCCTTACGAGCGCTGTAACCTCTAACCCTTCTGACAACCTGAGAACAGACGTTTCACCTTCCAGGAGATCCTAGACCCTACAGACGGACACCAGGTCTAGTGAATAATTGACGTAAAAATGAGGTTTAAGTTATTATCTGAGTGCTTAGAATGATCCTGGACTCTTAGAAAGATTACACTTGCACTAGGGTTGTAAATAATATCGATTTTGTATCAATATATCGATACAACAGCTGTCGATACAATGTATTGATACGTCCGCAAGAGGATCAAATTTATTTATTTATTTATTTATTTTCTCCTCGTCTAGTTTTATCGATTTTCTCCTGGACGTAATTCCACTCCCGTGCTGCGGGTGGCACTAAACCTATTTGGCGCTGTCCTTGCTTCCTTAACACACAAACACGGCGTGTGTGCCATGGCCATAGACTGTGTGTGTTTACATACAGTCTAAATAAATGTATAACAATATTACAGTTGTCATTGATTTATTTCAAACATTGTCTAGCCTGTTGGGTAAAAAATAAATAAATAATCAAATCGAATTGTACTGAATTGTGGTGAATTCTTGAGTATCCAAAAAAAAATCAAAAACAAATCGAATCGTTGGGTCAGAAAATCGATACTGAATCTAATTGCCATGATGGGGGTGATTTACACCCCTAGCAGCCACTGTGACCTTCTTCCTAGCTTTTCCCGATGCGGGGTCGCTGTTGTGAAAGAGCCGTTTCCATATAGTTCTGTTGTTGTCCATCCCTTCGTTGATCTCCTTCTCCCTGAGATCTGTATTTATGCAGTCTCTCCATCTTGTTTTGGGTCGTCCTCGTCTTCTGTTTCCTTGTATTTCCATCTCAATCACTTCTATTCTTACGTGCTCTTCTCCAACTCTTCTTCTTAGGTGTCCAAAGTCAAAACCATCCAAGTCTAAGCCTCTTGGATCTACTTAAAAACCTCTACCACTTTCACTGTTCCTCTTATGTACTCATCATCTACCATCCATCTCAGCAATTTTATCTCTGGCTGTCACTGTGACCAATTCCTTATATTTGGGACTGCAGTCAACTTTTGAAATTGAAATGGACGATCCTCTGTAATTACAAAGTTAATAATTATAGTAGTTTTAGTTTCAGGTTGTTTTTTTCCAGCATGATCTCTCAGTGTACTGAAATATAGTGCACTATATTTCAGTACACTGACTTTTTGGTGCACTCTGTCACAGATTAGTACTGTCTCTAATGGGGCTGCAACAATCAATCGATGATTAATCGATTTATTAAATTAATTGAGAACTAATCTTGCAATGGATTTAATCGCCAAGGATTAGGCTAGTAGGGCTAGTAGGAAGGACTACAAACAGAACTACAATGACGGGAATGTGCGCTCGTCCATGATGTCAACATCATTTCATTCCCTCTACATTGGCAGCATGGCGGCCGTTTAGTGCGCCAAGTGTCCATCGGTCACACACTATCCAGCCGTTTTCAGGGAATCAGCCAGGCCATTTTCAGTGCACTGGAATTTAGCCCCCTGTAGACCGGCCTTAAAAACACCCACTCACATAGCCAATGTTCCATGCTACAAATAACCCTGGAGTAAACATATAAAACAAAGTCATAGCTCTACACATTTTGGCTCACTTTTTTACATATCAAAACTTCGCACAGAATGCCTAGGCCTTTTGTAGTGAACTTTTAGAATTAAACATTTAAAAGACATTTAAAAATGTGAATTTTATCAAATCCTCCGTAGATTTTAAACTTTTTATATGCTGCGGCAAACCAGGCGAGCTGAACAGGGAAGTTTGGTGCGTTTGTCGGTCTGTTTTATTTGCGGGATTTTCAAACTTTTCTAGCCGCACAGCAGAGCCTGAAATTGGCCATCGTTGCTCCCCACCCGGTGAATCAGTGTTGATGTCACGACTACGACCCCAGAAGTGACGTGATCCACTAGCTATTTTTCCTGTTCCCGCTGGGGGAAAAAAACGGGGAAAATGTTTAAATATTTTTAAAAAATCAATGACAATGAGTGGGTAAAAATCGCTGACGCGATCACGGTACCATGCCGCATGCCTCGTTAGTCTTGACTAACAACTCTGGAAAGCGCTCTACCCTCTACGCACTAAAAATAAAAAAGTGCGCCATTTGAGACGGCAATAGTCTATGTGAAAGGGCAGGAACATGACGCTGGGAATGGTGACTTGGCGTTGGTAGCAACATATTTTAAACATGTTTGAGGGTTGGGCAGACCAAACAGTGTAACAATCAAATGATTTAACAATGAGTTGGCAAAATGGCAACTACTTCAATGATTGATGCAGTGCCACTATATTGCAAACATTGGAGCAATGTTTTATGTGACAAGATGGCCCAGTATCTGTTATTATATTGTGCTCGTGTGGAAAATTATATTGTGTTGGTGGAAATCCCTGTCAAAGATTAGTCATCTCCAACATTAGATGTTGGAGATGACACATATCAGGCCTTGATATTTCAAAGTGTTCTCTGAAATTCTGTCTTGCTGTTTCCACAACATGTAGTGTTGACTGAGCACCATGGCTGATCTGAAGGCTCGTTTCAGCTTCCCGAACTCAATCGTGAAAATACAGGTAGGTGTAGCTGGTCTTTCTGTGTCTCGGTGTCTGTCTCTGCCTGTCTTTCTGTCAGCATGGGAGCCTCAAAACAACAGTGAAAGAGAACTGTGAAACAACAGCCCGAAAACAAAGATTATTCAACATTAGAGGTGCACCGATCCGATCCTCAGATCGGTGATCGGGGGCCGATCAGACTTTTTTCCAAAGATCGGGACTCGGGACTTTGTCCCGATGAGTTGGGGAGCCAAATGACTGTTTATTTACTTTGACTATTATTGAAATTGACAATTGTGCCAAATAGTTACTACCAATTTTTGCAGTATCAGAAGTCTGTATCGGGACTCGTTATCGGGGATTGGGACTCGGTATCGGGACTTGCTACTGGAGATTGGGATCGGCCGATCGTTAAAATCAAAGTTCTTTTCAACATCATAGTTCAGGGGAAAGATACAGAAAGTGAGCTCAAAAATGCCAACTGTCAATTCCCACTGTGAGGAACATAGTGAGGAAATAGAAGATCTAAAAACCTAAAATTGGCCCCTCCGATAATCGGTTGGGCCCTAGTATGTATCAACTCGGCTAAGATCAATAAACGACAATCTTCAGGGGTCGCGGGTACAGAGTGGTTATGAAGCGCGCCCCCACCCCAGATCATAGGTCGAGCAGCTTTCCTCTCACCTCCCGACTCTTCATTCCAGTTTCCGAACGAATCCTATCGCTACATCTCTTGAAAACAAAACAAAAAAAACAACCTTCGGTATGAATTCTCTGTGGCGGTCTCTGTGTTACTATATAAACTCTTTGCCATTTTTGCGTTGTCTGGAATGTCTTGTGCAAGAAAGGGTGACATGAAGACATTCAGTACGGTAACAAGTTTGTGAATGTTATCTTCATGCTTGCTCTCCAGACAGTAAGAAGTCTTGTTGCTGCTGTGCTGAAAGAAAAGGCACAGAATGAAAAGATATCGCAGTCGTCCGTTCAGGTGAGTTCTTAAACGCTGTGACTAGAGCTGCGACGAATGATTATTTTAATAGTCGATTCAGCGTTTCCATAATCGGCAACTAGTTGATTAATCATATTTTTCCATAAAACTATTCTCCAAATATTCACAGCGTCACAGAAATTAATCTTGTCAACTTGAAATGAAATAAATTCTGGCTCACGTATTAGGGATGAGCGATTACGTCACTTGTGTTAGAGTCTGCTTCCAAACGCATCGCATTGGTTGCGGAGGAGCTCGTTATACGTAGTAGGAGTGGCCTCGGACGTTAACAGCCGCTCCCAGTTCGCATGTCAACCGGCACGTCTGCGCGTACCTGCACGTTCCATTAAGCTACAAGTTGGTGCAGCCACCCCATTGGTCCTAATACAAATGTACTACTGTACAATTTAGTTAATTACACAGACACAAACTCATTACAATTAATTTATAATACATTGATGGTTTTCTTCGTATTCATGCTTTATCACTAATGTTAAATAGTATTAATAATTGGATTTTCAGAAATGACTAAGTAATATCAAATTTGTGTTGACCATAACAATCATTCCTTGGCGATTAATCAATTATTACATTAGTTGTCGATTAATTTCATAATTGATTAGTTATCGATTTAATAAACTAATCGTTCCAGCTAGACTCCTTACAGTGCATCTGCTTTTATCGAATAATAATTGTGAATTTGTGATCATTGTGAGGTGAATGAGTGGTTTTATTTCGGTCCACTCACAACCACAAAGCATGTCAACGCGTGGCGTTTATTTTCAACAGCTTTATCCTCAATGCAAAATCAGATGCAATGATTCCTTTTAAAAATGTGATTCAAGAGCGGAGGTTTTTACATTATAATTTATAATTTTGTCAAACGGAAAGAAAACAAAATAAGACAGGGGTTGCAGTTGAACCACTGGGGTGAACACAGTGCCATATCTCTTGTCACCCCATTCAATTATTACAAGATGGAACAATGTCACGCAGGAAGTATTCTGAACATTTTTCTATGCAAACTCAGTGTTCTGCATTTAATTCCCGTTCCCATTTAATTCCCAGTCCATTTGTCCTACTCTAAAATGAATTCATTAGGATTGAGCGTTTACGTCAATTGCACATCTGGAGGAGCTCGTTAATGCTGGAGGATTGGCATCGGGTGTCAACCACGCCCTGCTCATGCGGGCTCCGTGCACCGCCGTGCGCGCATGTGCATCTGAGAGTTCGTGGACCCGACCGAAGGTTGCGACAGTTGTGTCAAATGTGCACTCAATTTAAACATGAATGAAAAAGTAGATAGGTGGTAGAAATGGTCCATAACAAGAATATAAAAGAAATATATAAAGAGGACCCCTCACAGACCTCGCAAATCCCGCCGCACACGCATATACACACACAAACACACCCCGCACTGTGTGTGTGTGTACGCGCATGTGTATATATACACACAAAGCTTCACCTGTGTCTATGTGTGCATGCCCTGCTGCTGGGAACACCCATGCACGTGCATATACGCGTGGAGGCATCCAGCGGATCATGGTCAAGTGTACACGCGGCGAATGTAAACAATGCCGCGTGTCTCCAGTTCCGCCTGGAGGCGGAAGAGCAGGTGGAGCAGCACCGCTCCTCCCGAAATGAGGAGGTGTTACTCCTCTCTTAGAAGCGTGCAAGGGGGGATTGGTGGATGCCTGACGTCACAATCTCGTCCGGAATTTTGCTAATGTCACTACAGAAAAATGCATGCTTTGGTATAGACTCTAATAACCAAAGAGCTTCCTGTAGCCTGATACACGTATTTCTTGGCATTTTATGTGTCCATATCGCCACTAGATCTTTGTATTTCGAGTGGTGTTCACCCCCACCACCATTTTTCCCTGTGCCAAGTGCCAACTGAGCCTAGGGACTTTCTATTTCCTGTCTCCTATTCCTCTTTGATTAAATCAAAACCCATATTTCTATTAACTCTAAGCAAATTATACTGCCATACTGTGAAATTAAACTGCTGGAGTGCTGAGATTTGAAATGGATGGATTATACCTTTTCAGGGTTAAAATGTATATTCTAATAATTCCTTCAGAGCCCAGCGCTGGAGGCGCTGTGGGAGCAGTGCAGCAGCAGCAGCGAGGCTGTAGTGCGCGCCACCTGCTGCCAGACACTGGTACTGCTGGTGGACCAGGGCCATGCTGACCTCAACTACGTTCTTAACACGATCCTCAATTTGCTTCCCTCTGCCAGGTACATGTGTACATCCTAATAATGTCTGCTGATACTACCTGCCCCGGGGCAGAGCTCACGAAGCGCAGGTTATGTTTTCACCCGCGTTGGATTGTCCCCTCGATAACTGAAAAAGTTGAGCACGGATCTGGATGACATTGCGAATAAAATTACGAAAGAAAGTAGTGATTCAATTTTGGTGCATTTCTTTAGCCTGTAAGTAACATTGCTCTGCATGAAAAGTGCTATATAAATAAAGTTTGATTTGATATTGGTGAACGATCCCCGTTCTCCGTAGTGACGTCACGCGTGTCTCCCGCAGCTGCGCCCGAGCCGCATTTAGCCTCCCAAACGGCCGATGCCCTTTTTTGACCGGCGGTGCCATTTCCGATCGCGTTCGGGATGTTTCAGAATTAAAACATGGCGGATGCGCCGCCGACAGCAACTTAAAGTTGTCTGCTCCCCATCTTTGCATCAGCTTGTATAGCGCAGCAGTAACATACTTGACTTTAACAACAACGTCCCAAGTTGTTTTTTATTTTAGGTTAGACTAGGTTTGTGCGCAGGTTTGCAATCTCTTGAGTGCTTCTAGTTAGTGGTATGTAATAATAATGTATATATTACAAGCTGTGTACCCAGCGTTAGAGAAAACATGAATCAAATTTTAACTTACGTAAGCATAATAATGAAAGTGACGCTTCTCTCCTTTGATAAATTGTGATTTACAATATTATGCGTTTTACTCCAGTCTCACCTATTCATTTTCTTTACTGATTATAGAGCGTGCTGGTGGCACTTTGAGGCTGCAGAGTTTATCGCAACATATCTCATATTTTTATACAGACAATCGAGGGCTGCTCGATCCGTGGTCGGGGGGGGGAGGGGGGGGGGGCTCTATAACCACTGCTGCCCCCTTCAATCCCAAATTTTGAGTGAATACTAGTCTGTGGCCCTAACCATTGGAAATAATGGTTCAGTGTTAACAGTGCGTGATCTGTTGGAAAAAGACATTCTCGATCTGCACTCTAGTGAGAAGGTGGAGGTAAAATATAAAATATAGCTTCAGTCATTAACCCTCCATCTGCTCCTCCCTGACTCCACTGAGCGAGGTGGCTCGTGCTGGCTGGAGTCTTTCCGCGGCACACGGAGGAAACTCATTTAGGTTGTTATGCCTAATTGACCATCGCGGCCCAGCTGTGTGAGCCTCACGGAAGGCCGACACAAAGGCTTAAAGCAGGGCTGTTCAAATGGTGGCCCGCGGGCCAAATCCGGCCCGCCAATCAAGTTTTTGATCAAACAAGTTTTATCTATCTGAGATGCTGTTATTTACCTCACCAGAAGCAATGGAAATTTGTTGTTGAGGCTAACTGAGATTCTGTTCTTGACCTCAACAGATGCACTAAAAATGTGTTGTAGTTTAAGTGAGCTGCTGCTGTTTGCCACTATTTGTGTATTTGTACAAATAGGCCGGTTACTGAAGGGAGGGTGCGGGTGCAGTCCGGCATGTGCTCTGGCCCAATGGGTTTCTGACGACGTGGCCCTCTGTAGTTGAATGGCCCTGGATTAAAGGAACATTCTTGGCTTTCTTTGGTCATTGCAATGATTGTTAGTGAGGCATTACCTTGGCAGACTGAATTCAATAACTATATTTATTAGACTACTTCTCTAGAGTAAATCCGGAAAGTGAGAGAGTCGGCTGGATTCTTTGGGAAAAAGGATGCCTGCCAAATGCCAATTGCTGTGTTGACCTGAAGAACCTGAGGTGCAAGTGCAGCTGCAACTGACAATTATTTTGATCATCGATTAATCATTCATTTTTAGTGGTGATTAATCGTTTAATTTTTTTTGTAGAATCGCAACGATTATTAGCATGAAACATTGATTATGAAAAGTTTACCATTTCAAGATTGCAAACCTTTGCTGTTGCGCTATTCTCACTTATTGGTAACATTTCCAAGAGCCTACTGTTCCGTGCTAACTTCCAATATTTAGGGTTATCTCCCAAACTTACTTGGTAATTTGATTCTATTGTTTGTGTTGCTGTGGGGCTTAACAGTATTCAGTATCCAAGGGAATGGACAAGCTCACGACACTGGGAATGGAGACTGGCGTTGGGAAGAACATATATTCAACACGTTTGAGCAAAGGATGGGCCAAACAAGGAAGCGATTAATCGCTGTCGATTAATTGATTATCATATTAGTTGGCGATTATTTCAATAGTTGATTATCAACGATTATCATCGATTAATTGGTTGCAGCTCTAGAACCTGAATAAACATTGATGATGTATTCTTCCCGGGCTGGTGACTGGAGAACGGGTAAGGTGATCTCTGATGCTCAGAAAATGATTCAATGTGTATTTGCCAAACCTTGACACTTAGGGGAAACATGATAAGGCTAATATCTTAGCTCATCATTGGGGGTCTTGAAGTTGGCCTAAAATGTTTCTCTTTAATGTCTAAAAACAGTCTATTTTGTTTTTTTATGTTTTTTTCCAGCCCAATCGGGCTGTTTTTCCCGAGCTTTATTTATTAGGGTTAGCGGAAACAGGTGAAGACGGGGGAGAAGACATGCAGGAAATACGTCAGTGGCGAGATTCGAACCACCGACTCAGCGCGCCATTGAGGCATATGCGTGCTTTCCAGCGCTCTGCCTAACCAACTGAGCTACTGGGCAGCACAAAAGTCTAAATTTAATTTGGTGAATCCTGCTAAAACCCTGCCTTCTGCACGCCGCAACCTTGAATCTCTCTGTGTTGATTCCAAACAGTAACGTCCAGGGCTTGGTGGGAACCATCGGGAAACTGTTGCAGTTGCAGCTAAAGCAGCGGACTGCTGAAGGCCCGTTCTCCTGTCCGTACGGCATCAGGTGAGCTCAAACTCTGTCCTATCCATTTACTTTAACAGATTTATTGTTTTAAAATTTTTTTGGCACAATCACCACATTCTCATTTTATTGACGCCGCGTGAAAGGGGCAGGTGCGTTAATTATCAGGTGCGTCTATTTTTGGGGGTTTTACCCCTCGGTAAAACCCCCAAAAATCGAAAGTCTTGGGGGACCTCTTAACTTTCTCCTGGGAATCGGCGCGTGTGTGACACAGCGGGTGGCACTGGGGAGAGCTTTTCAACTTTCTCTCTGGCGACCCGGTGTGCTGTGAATGCATGTGTATGCGGTCCCCTTAGGGACCGTCTGCAAAGTGCATATCTCGGCAACTCCACGAAGACAATCTTTCGCTACGTGGCAGTAAATGTCATCCGACTCATCCTGTGTGTGTATGCTCGCCGATCTGTGTGCGGCTACCCGCTGTCTCCCCCACTTTTCAAACCGTACTTGGGTTTATGTTTATTCTATCCCCGATTTTTGAAATCAAACTGACGGTTTAACTTGTTAAGGGGGAAGAAGGAGTGGAGACGAGTTCACCTGTATTATATCACTGTGAGGGAAACCGATCTTGCTGCGTGTGCTGTGAACTAAGTCACAGACCCCAGACTATGTATGGGGCAGGATGCAGCGACAACACGACACCAATGTGAGAATTTTTTTAACTTTAACTAGGGCTGCAACGTTTAGTCAACTAGTCATTGACTAAGTGATTATAGAAATGCATCATCATATTCCCAGATTTGGTGTGTACATGTTCTAGGTAGGTTCATTAACTAATTAGATGTTGTAAGGACAACACTTTGAAGATGGACAAAGTTTTGTTTGGTCCATAACTTCTGACCACGTGGATGGATTAGCCCCCAAATTGTTTTCGCTTTGTTTTCAGGAATACATTTTTAGCAGTCTGGATGACTCCTCTTAACCTCCTCCACACTCTCCCACGTCCTCTTAACCTCCTCCTCCACACTCTCCCACTTCCTCTTAACCTGCTCCACACTCTTCCACCTCCTTTTGACCTCTTCCTCCACACTCTCCCACCTCCTCTTAACCTCCTCCACACTCTCCCACCTCCTCTTAACCTCCTCCACGCTCTCCCACGTCCTCTTAACCTCCTCCTCCAC
Organism: Bregmaceros cantori; assembly: GCA_900302395.1. Lineage (NCBI taxonomy): Eukaryota > Metazoa > Chordata > Actinopteri > Gadiformes > Bregmacerotidae > Bregmaceros > Bregmaceros cantori. The sequence continues at coordinate 1,198 of OMKY01051466.1, read as the reverse complement.
ACTCTCCCACTTCCTCTTAACCTGCTCCACACTCTTCCACCTCCTTTTGACCTCTTCCTCCACACTCTCCCACCTCCTTTTGACCTCCTCCACACTCTTCCACCTCCTTTTGACCTCCTCCTCCACGCTCTCCCACCTCCTCTTAAACTCCTCCTCCTAACCTCCTCCACGCTCTCCCACCTCCTCTCCCTCTTCCAGTCTTTGATGTGCAGCTCTGCCAACTTCCCGGGGGCCTCCCCCTTAATTACTAACAGCTACTGATTCACCCTCCTCCCCTCGCCAAGCGTGTCTTCGCCTCCTCATGGTCTCCCGTCTCCTTCTCCACCTCTCTGCTTTGTCGCTTCCTCTCCCTGGCTCTCTCCTGCACACCTCCTCTCCTCCTCGCATGCTTTGTCTTTCCGTCGCATCTCCTTGAATTTTATCGCTCCATTGTTTCTCCTGATGGCTTCAACGTTCAGTACGCACACATTCTGTAGTTTAATTTTGCACTTTTGCTCTGTCCAATTGTGCTTGTTGATTGTCTTCTTTTATGTTCTATACACAATACAATATGATTAGTCAGCTAATGAATTATAATTTTACTTGGCAACAATTCCAACAAATGTAATATTCAAGAATCATAATACTTTTTTTAGTAATACTTACTATTAATCCCCAAAGGGAAATTATGTTAATTTGGCAGTTAGAGTACAACAGGATAAGTAATAATAGAGCCACCACTAGTGCTTGGGTACCAATTTACACTGTAACAAAAGAAAATTATAAGCATGTAATTTGAAACTTCCCGAAACTCATGTACACAGTAAGGGTGTCGTCGTTACCATGGTAACAGAGGTGTAGGTGAGATAACCTGAATTTGAAAGCATTGTGTTATCATGAGCACCTGTCACACCAATAACCTTCTGAATGTTATCTGGCAGCTAAACTTCACCCTGAACAAAAGAAATATATATATATATATAAAAAAAAGTTTTGAAACGGACCTTTCAATGCCGCGTGACATCTATGACGTATCGCATCACATGTCACCACAGCCAATCCTGTTGTGCAAGGTCACGGCACCTTTTGACCTTTGTACTCGGTCTAGTGTAGTGACTGACCTATGAGGGTTTTTTTTGGCCTGATACAGATAACCGTTTTTTATCCGCTAGACCGATATGTAACCGATATATAATAGCAGCAGGGCTTGAAAACGAAA
>OMKY01051455.1:0-11108 GCA_900302395.1 Bregmaceros cantori | reverse complement strand
TGTATTAATTAATATTGCATATATATATATATATATATATATATATATATATATATATATATATATATATATATATATATATATATATATATATATAAATAATGAGCTGCAACAAATTAATCCATTAATGAAATAATCGTCAACTAATTTGATAATCAATTCATTGACAGCGCTTAATCTTGATCTTAAATTGTTAGGCCCACTTTCTGTTGAATATATGTTGTCAGTTGGCATTCCCAGTGTCATGGCCCCGCAGATTCTCTTGGATACTGCATACTGTTAAGCACCACATGGAGAGTAGGCTCTTCCTTGGCAATACTAAAAAAAAGGAAATGTTAGAAATGCGAGATAGCGGAACCGCAAAAAAGTTTGCAATATTAATGTTGCAAACTTTTAATAAGTAATTACGTTAATAATCATTCCAATTTAACGGGAAAATGAGCTGATTTTAATCGATTAATCGTCTGTAAAACATGCTGATTAAGGGTCCGAGCGTGTTTAGAGCGCGTCCTCCAGACCATAGGTCGATCAGTGCCACAGGTTCAAATCCCCTGTCCGTCTTTCTGCAATGTTTCTCCCCCGACTCTTCATCCCAGTTTCCGATTTTAATCCTGTCACTATCTCTCTCGATAAAAAGAATGAAAAACGGCGCTTGTGCCCAAAAAGTAACTAAAAAAACAAACAAAAAACAGGCTGATTAATCGATCATCAAGTTGCAGCCCTAGTATTTTATAAACAAAGTTTGAAGTTTATGTAAGCACAGATTGTAACTAGTTGTGTTTGTGTGTGTGTGTGTGTGTGTGTGTGTGTGTGTGTATATGCATGGGAGAGTGATTAGTCATGAGGGTTTGTTGTCGCTCGGTTCACGTTTTGCCAGTCACATGCAAAGCCTGTGTGTGTATCTGGCGCGGAGCCAAACGCTCGGTTGGCGGGTGAACTGGAGACAAGATAACGGCTAGATGAGGAAAACCCAAACATAAACAACTGGTGTCACACTGTGTTTTCATGTCTGGCAGACACACGATTTATGTCTTGTTAATTTTTATACCAACACTTTGACTGACAACCATTTTCACGCTTAGGATTTCGCCTTGATGCCCTTTGGTGTTTTTGGAATATGGCTGTTGCACGTGGTGCCACAGCTTGGCGGCGGCTGACATTTTGCTGGTATCATGTGCGGTGAAGTATACGCATGGTATATCTTCAATAATAGAAGACTTTTAAACGGACAATATCACCGTCTGCCTGTTTGTCTGACCGCGATGATACCAGCATAATGTCTGCCGCTGCCAAGCCATGACATCAACTTGCAACAGCTCTATTATGCATGATTTGGATTTACATTTTTTTTCTACCATATTTGCGGCACTTTAATGTTGTAGTTACTGATTTAATATGGAAACGCGATAAGTCACTGTGTGTTGTAAATTATATTTGGGTATCCAGATGTATTTGGATATATTTGATACAATTCATGAAATGATATCGAGTGCATGGTTGCATGCCCAAGAGTGCGGCCTCTGTAGTCTGTACTAAAAAAAAATGTTGATGGAATTCTTTATTTTATTGAGGTTTTTTTTTTCTAGCGTGTGCTCCGTTTTTCATCTATTTTGCATAGGATTAGTCAGAAACTGGGTTGAATAGAACGGGGGTAGACATCGCAGACAAGCCGATGAGGGGAGGAGAACTGCGGACGATGCCGTAGACACAGCGCCATTAACATGGTTGGGTGCAGTGTCCATAACCACTCTACCAAAGGGTTTTAGAAATTAAAATCTGGCATTTATTTATAAGCAAAATCATACAGCCCTACTGGATACAGGGATACAATGAAAGTAACTTTTGACAATGGCGGTGTCCGAAATCGCTCCCTATACACTACATATTGCACTCACTCAACACCAACAACCAAATTATTGTAACATTATAAAATTCAACCATCATCACAAAAAGTCAAAAGTACTTAACATTTATAACTATTTGCTGTGATCGGTTGCTCTTGACTGCCGGCGTGCCACGTTTGTCCTTCCTTCCTCTTGTCATTTAACGGCGATCGACACTTTACTAAGCTGGTCATTCATGCCGGTTTTACAAAAATTCCAGAACAGGCTGCTTTCACAGCTCGCTCATCTGATGGTTCGTTTAGGTCATTTTTAATGCATCTCGCAATGCATTGTTGTATAATATTGCTTGGGCTGGGGTACATCGATGCTCGACGTTTTCGGAAGAAGAAGAAGGACACCCCTACAAAATGGCGTGCACTGCATATAGTTCTCTATATAGGTAATGGGGAGCGATTTTCGGACACAGCCAGAGGTAATGCAGCATGCCGATGTGGACGAAAACTGCAAAATCATCAGAAGTGTCTGGGAGCAGCAGGTCACACTGCAGAAATAGAATCTGACTGTGTTCCTAAAAAACAACAAATGTTGCACAAGACCATGTCCTAATTTTTGAGACATTTTTTCAATCTGGTGATTGTTGTGTTGCGTAATTGAATAACTTGTGTTGGTCTTAAAGGATAAAAAAAAAACAATGCATAATTGGGCAAAACTCTGACGTACCTTAAATAACTATAGTATAGAGAATGATTGCATTTCTTTTAGTCTCAATTAAGTCTGCAACTAACTTGACGCTTAACCGGTTTAGTTTTCAATTAAAATCAGATTATTTGTGTGTTATTATTAAAAGTTTGCAATATTAATATTGCACACTATTTTTTATGTTTCGCTATCTCCATTCATTGCTAACATTTCCGACTGTTACATTTACTGGCATTAGGAACAACATATATTCAACACGTTTGAGAGGAGAATGGGCCAAACAAGGAAACGGTTAATCGCTGCCGATTTAATCAATTTATCAAGTTAGTGGCCAGTTATTTCAATAATCGATTATCGTCGATGAGTTGATTTAATCGGTTGCAGCGCTAAACTAAATTAACTCTACTAAATAGTAGAAATATTAGTCATTCAGCCACTATTGTACCACCAGGTGTCCCGGGGCTCCGTGGCAGCCCTGGGCCGGCGCAGCATCTCTGGAGGCACGGCTGTTCTTCAGGACCAAAACTCTGCGGCACTGAACGCAGCCAGAAAGCCCAAGAAGGAGGAGACGCCACAACACAAGCAGGTGGTAAGTCTTCTTGACCCTGTAACGGTCCGTCTCCATCTTGTCCTGTAGTCTGACTGACCGCGGAGGCACCACTGGTCTTCAGTGGCTTCACAAGCTGTCCATTGTTGAAATCTTCCCATCGAGATGTTTTTGCAAGCTCATCGGAATCTCGTATAGAGAACATAAACAGAGAAGTGAAAGCCGGAATAAAACAAGCCATTGGACCATTTGAAGATCTACTAACTAGTCAAAAAACAAAAACTAAAATGGTGCGGACATGTCGCAAGATCCCAAGGACTCTCAAAAACAATCCTTCAAGGCACCGTGCCAGGTGGAAGGAGGAGAGGAAGGCGGAGAAAGCGATGGGAACATAATGTCCAGAGTGGACAAGTTGCAGGCTGACATGACACCTACACTTTAAGCAGTCTTGCCAGAGTTACTTCTTGGAGAATTATTTAATACATTCCATTTTTCTCCCAACAGCTCAGTGAAAGAGCCCGGGAACGCAAAGTGCCCGCCACACGACTAGGGCGGCTGGCTAACTTTGGAGGTATGAGCTTCCATCCCCCAGTTGCTGATTGTGAACAATTAATCACTGCCAATTAATCATTATTTAATTAATCGACAACTACTAACAACCGATTTCCTTATCGATTTAGTTGGTTGCAATATGCATCCAAATTTAAAATCCTGCAGCCAATAATAAATTGGCAGCAGTTTAACTATGAATATCCTGTACTGTGGGCTTTGACGGGTTGGAGTTTTTATAAAATGATTTATTTATATTCAATTGGGTGCACGTTACTGTGCTATGTCTGGTTCTTTTTGCTATTATAGTAGTAATATGGTGATTTACAAACTATCATTCTCGCAACTCAAATTACAACACCTAGTGGGACATTGATTTGAAGCTGGAATTGGAAGAATACATGGCAAGTACTACCAATGTGCTAATAAAAAAATATTATTGACAATGAAAAAAATAGATTCGGTTTGAATTTGAAACCTGGACCATAGAAATACTGGCCTGATAAGCCAAACCAATCCAATCGCCCACGCATCGCTTGAACGTGCGCCTGGCTCTGGAGTCGATGGGATCGAAAACTGGTCTGATGTTGGGGGAGGAGCATAATTAAAATGATTTTATTTATTTTTTGTTTTTTTTCCAGCCCATTCAGGCTGTTTTCCCAAGCTTTATTTACTAGTGTTAGTGGAAACAGGTGAATATGGGGTGAAGTCATGTGGGAAATACGTCGGTGACGAGATTCGAGCCACCGACTCACCGCGCCAATGAGGCATATGCGTGCTTTCCAGCGCTCTGCCTAACCGACTGAGCTACTGGGCAGCACGATTAAAAATACATTTAAGTTGTCCAATCACAGCAGAGTAGGAGTAAGAAGCATCTCGTCTCGCAGAGAGCCCGCCTCAACACTGCTCCGATTGGTCGGCAGAAAATGACCGAGGATCAGATTTTTGGATTCGACTAGACCAAACCCTAACGCACGTTCGAGCGATGAGTGGATGATTTGTTTGGTTTGGCTTACCAGCCTATAGAAATCAGGCTTTATTTTATTCATTTGTTATATCCAGATATAAGAACAGTATATAACGAATGTCAGAGTCTCCCGTCAGACGCAGTTTCGACTCGCGCCTCCGGGAGAACTTTGAACGCGTTCCGGGGGGAGCCGGAGTACATCGAGTCCCCATGTGCCGAGCTCCGTACCTCCTCCGTGTTGGAGGCTGATCGGAGCTGTGGCCGTAAGGTGGTCGATGTGTGTCGAGGCGGCAAACCCCGGACCCTTTGGACACCAGCGGTAAGGGATGTTATCCATCCTTTTTCTTCGCCTGTGGAACTCTGGACGCAGCGGACATAAGCTCAATTCGCGCTGCCATTAAATTACCTAGGGACCTCTGGTAATCCGCAATTACCCCCTGACGTCTGTGTTATTTTATTGCGCATTCTGGCGGGATAAGCAAAAGCCTAACTTTTGCTTTATTTAAAGACATTGTAACGCATGTGCCGTAATTTTGCTTGCCCACACGTGCACACACATACAGACTTCATTTCACACACACACATAAGTCATAAAGTTGTTTGTGTGTATGATGAAAACTATCTTATGTTCCTCTGAAATGTCAATATTTTCGGCACCATCCTCCACCACTCATTCTAAGAAAAGACGATATTCCAGCAGAGGACGTCTGTGTTGCAGCGAATTACAGTAGGTAACTTGCGGTGGATCACGGTCATCGCACATTCACGCGGCTAATAAAACTCTGATGTCCTCGGCAATTATTCTGAATTATCAGGGGTCCATCGGTAATATAAGTCCAGCGTGAATTGGGCTATAGTTATATTTTTCTAACTCTCCCGTGTTAACTTCTGTCCCATAACTGTGTTTAGGTACCTACATTATACATTTGTGATTTCTGGTACATCTTCTAAATTGAATGTCTGCGTCAGAAATTGTTTGCTTTCCCTATATTGTGCACTTAATGCAGCGGTCAAAATTTCGGAAACTAGAGTTGGCGCCGTCAAAATTATTATTTTGTTAATATGAAATTATTTTAACATTATAAAATTAAACAATCATCAGAAATAGTTAAAAGTACTCTGATTCATAAGTACTTGCAGGGACGGCCCTACAAAATGGCGTGCGTCCCATATAGAGCACTATATAGGGAATAGAGATTTCGGACACAGCCATAGCTTCTGATTTCCCAAAGCTTAGCAGAATTCCAGAAAAGTGATACAAGCACCTCAAGCTTCCTTTTTTGCATATCCATGTAGTAAGAAGCTGCAGTGTTGGTATAATTAATAATAATAATGACAATAACCACACCAACAACAACACTATTATTATTATTACTATTATTATTATTATTATTATTATTATTATTATTATTATTATTATTCATTTTATTTCAGGGGGCCATTCAACACACCCAAGACACTCAAGGTCGCCTTACAGAGATTAAAAGCTTTGAGTGAAATACAATAATAATGAAAAGAGTCATAATGAATACACTAGGATAAAAAAGTGTTCTTGATGGTGGGGAGTGAATTGAGTTCCTTATGCTGGAATGGAGGGAGTTCCAGAGGCGACCGGCTGAATGCTCTAGCCCCCATAGTGGAGAGGCACAGGGGACAGTGAGGCTGATGGATGAGGCTGAACTGAGTGTCCGGCTTTGAAAGTAAGGAGCTGGATCTTGAATTGAACAAATTGTGCTGCGGTCCCTTACAGCTCTGGCCCTGGGGCTCGGTCTCGGCGCCTTGGCGGAAGTCGGGCGGAAGAGTTTAAGACCTCAGCGGAACTCTGGTAAGAAAAGTGGTTATTTGGGCTTGTATGGCATTTTCATACTGTCTTAGACGAATGAATAAAATGATACTGTTCTTTTTAAAGACAACGTTTTTAATGTTGAGGTGACATCAAAATGACAGAAATCATGTTTTAAAAGGGTTTGTGTTTATAGGGGGCATGGGTAGTCATAGTAGACCATTTAAAACTATTCTGGTCGTTTTGTGACCTTACCTTACGGGGCAGTCGGCAGAGTTCACATTAGATATATTCATTTTGTTAATGTATTTTTTTCTCTTTTAGCACCAAATGCGGGAAATACGTCAGTGGTGGGATTCGAACCACCGACTCACTGCGCCATTGAGGCATATGCGTGCTTTCCAGTGCACTGCCTAACTGACTGAGCTACTGGGCAGCACAAAATATAATATTTTTGACAATTTCATACACAAAGGGTGTCTCCTCTGCTTTAAAGGTAAAACTGAGATCCCTCTAGGATTTGTAATTCCTTCTAGTTATGGTTTGTATGGTAATGAACATGGTGCTGACTCTATCTTTCTGTGGTTGGTCAGCGGGGGAGAAGAAGTCCATCTTGCACGCCAGCACCATCCTGAACCAACGCAACGTGGAGCGTATCGTGGCCACGCTGTGCAAAGTCCGCGGAGCGGCGCTGAAGCTGGGCCAGACACTCAGCATTCAGGGTGAGTTCCCATCTGCATGCAATTCACTCAGTCTAGCAGCCTAGTAGCTCTCCGCGGCTGGACGGCAAATCTTCGGGACGCGTCAACTAGTTTTGTTGGAAACGTACCATAATCGTGTCGAGAATAGTTTACGACAAAAAAGTGATCTTCACCCGGTCACAGACAATGTCAAAATATGTGCAAACAGTGAATCAGAACTAAGAATCCCTCTGCCCTCAGAAGCATTATCATAATATTTTTTTAGTTTATTTGTGCTGTTTAATATTGCCCTATGTATATGCCGTTGTTGAGTTTATTGTTCAGGTACCCTAACCAATAAATGCATACTACTGAAAAGGGTGTGTAGCATTGAGCGGCCGTCCATATTACTAAACAGACTTTGAACCCAATGAGCACATCTCAAATAGAGTACATCTGCCTTGTTCCCAGCATGCGTCGTCACCTCAGTTGACACGCCACGTGAAAAACAAGCCACATTGAAACATTTACAGAATGTTTTAACGGAGTTAAATATTAAGTGAATTAAAATTGTGTATGCCGTGACGTGACCGGATGAAAAAGCTGCTGAAAGGAAAACATGCCTCAACCTGTTTGGCCATCAGTTAATGCTAAAAAATAGGGTTGAAAAAATAGAAAATCGATTTCAAGCTCAAAATGTAATTAATGGATTCAAAAGAAAGTGAAAAAAGCTAAAATGGATATTTTCAGATTTTTGACTCTTCTCTTTGTCTGGCCCTCTTATGCATGCACAGATGCAATTACAGTATTAATTTTAAAGTGTCCATCCAGTATTATGTAAAAAAAATAAATCGGAATTGAATTCTGATCTTATGAATCGAAATCAAATTACTTATAATTATATCATTACTTATATAATATTATTACTAACTTATTATACTTGCATTTTATTGACACTGTTGGTGTGAAATGAGGTTGAGAGAGCTCGGACGAGTGAACGTGCAGTTATTGCAGTATATGATCGTGATGGGGAAGCATTCTCACGGCGCTGTGTGCTGTGATCTAAACCACAGCAACAAGACTTTGTGTGGGACTGGCTTCGAGCAGCACGGTACACAATATGTGGCATGCTCCCACAGCAGGGAGCCACCCATGGGAATTTTGCAATACTACTATCACGGTGGCACAGCACGGTGGCGCCTCACAGCTAAAAGGTCCTGGGTTTGAATTCCGACCCGGACAGGTCCTTTTTGAGTTTACATGTCCTCCCCGTGTCTGTGTGGGTTTCCTCCGGGCGCTCCGGTTTCCCCCCACCACCAAAAACATGTTCTAGTTAACCTGTTCCAGTCAGTGCCCCTGGCCAAAGTACTGGCTCAGAACCCGGGCGCTGCACCGCGGCTGCCCACCGCTCCTCAGGGATGGGTTAAATGCGGAGGAAGAATTTCACTGTGCATGTATGTATGTGTGACGAAATAAAGTATCTTATCTTACCTTATCACTACTATTGTTTTATATATGTATAACTGATGGCTATCAAGCCTAGCTGAGCATGTGTACTGTACAAGCTCCAATCTAAAGCTGCACTGTCCAAATAATTAATTAATTTCCTGAGTATTCCACCAACTTTCTTGATGTCTCAAAATTCCCTCTTCAATGTCCTTCCTCTGCATCGCCGAGAGCTGTCTAATTGTCAAGTTATTGGTTGGGCCGGATGATTATGACAATAAAATGAAGTAGTCGGGCCTACCCTTATGATCAAGTGCCAATAATTAACACAGTATTGACATGCTTGCCAATAGATATTGGGAACACAGCGTCATTAGCATGAACGGGGGGGGCGCGCGTTCGGTTAGGTTGCCACTACAAAAGAAGAAAGGCGTTCTTACAGCAGGCATATTAATTGCAAATAAAAAACAAACCCTGGCCATCATTAGTCTTTCAAAACATGACATAATGACAAAACAATCTTCTCTTTCCACAGACGAGGTGTTCATTAATCCTGAACTGGCCAAGATCTTTGAGCGGGTACGGCAGAGTGCCGACTTCATGCCCACCAAACAGATGATGGTAAGCTCTACTAGCCAAACAAAGCCATAGGCTGTGTCTGAAATCGCTCCCTATTCCCCAGATGGTGCACTTGAAGGATCCCCAATGCTCCGCAAAAAGTAGTGAGCATCAATGTAGCCTAGTCCAAGCAATATAACCCACAAGATGCTTTAAAAATGACCTAAATTACAAAAAAATGGCACGGCTGGAGTCAATCGCGACCGACCTCCAAATATAAATGTAAGTACTTTTGACTTCCTGTGATGATTATTGAATTTTATAATGTTATAATAATTTTGACGGCGCCGACTCTTCTTGGTCGTTGCTGTTGAGTGCACTATAAGTCAGTGCACTATATATAGGGCGTAGGGGATGGGGAGTGATTTCGGACACTGCCACTGTCACTCATCGGCCCAAATCCTCTGGGGCAATGAGTTTTATTTCTCATGCTAAGTTGGAGTATCCCTTGAACTTGATAAGCCCCATGCTTCTCATCCTCCTCATAGAGGAATTGTGGTTGCTAATGTTAGATGTTAATCTTAGCTGGGTGTGCACACAAATCATCTTAGCCTTTCTCTAATGACCAGATGGGAAAGCCTATATTTAATTCCATTCCTCCTTAGCAAAGAGTATAAATTAAAGGTAAACTGAGTTGGGCGGGTAGTTCCGGTAAGACTTAAGCTGAATATGACTTCTTGTGTGGATACGATGTTCTGGACCCTTACGTGTTCTGACTTATTATTGAACTTGTCTATTTAATGGGAACATACACATCCTGCATTATTTAAAAAGGATGGTGGTAATGTTCTAGCAACGACGGTAACTTGCGCTGTGCTAGTCCTAGCCCACACCCAAATGTTCTAGTGTGGATCTATGCCCCACACACGTATGATCGAATGATTTGATGATTAATGGATATACTGTAATGATGGGGCGCCCCCACGTGGAGGAGGGGGAGATACGTCTGGATGCGTTCGACGAGAGGCCAGCCTGGCTACTTGTCAAGCGTCATCCAGCTGGTATTTGTACAGCGCTGCTAGCGACACCTTGGTCACTAATGGTTTCGTACCTAGCATGCCCCACGGCACCCAGCCGCAGCGGCACCGTTCACTACACTGCCCCCTCTACCACAAGGTTTCCGTCCTCGGGAGCCCCCACTCCACATGTCCCCCAACATCTGTCCGAGCAGCACAATCCCACTTCTAGACACCAATGCGATGGTGCAAAGACCAGCCGATGCAATCCAGGGATGTTTATTGAGGCTTTAGTAACACAAGGCCCTAACTCCGCAAGCACACAGTAACACGTCCGGACAGGTCAGGAGAGAGCATGTGCTCTCTCACCCTTCGGCCCCTGGTCACAGCTACACCCCCAAGGGGCGGTCCCGGCGCCTAGAGCGCCTACTAGTGGTGACAATCCACTACAATACGTTTAAATGCACCCATCCCGTTGGCCCAGAAGAACATGTGACCACACCGAGTGAGTAACTTCAAGTCGTAGCCGATTTATGGCACCTAAATTCGGCCGATATAATCGGTCTGGTCCTATTGAGCACCTTGCAAGCATGCCGGCGCCATTAGTGTGTGCATGGCTTCGAGTACTTAGAACGTGTTGTATAAATCCTAGTTATTATTATATGTTGTCCCAGAAGGACACCCAAGCCTCCTCCTAAGTGTTGCCACTTTAATAGACAAATGGGTCACGGCTATAGATAGCTCGGCTCTCTAGGAGTGTCATCGTTGATTGATGAGTGCCCAGTGGGTGGCCGCGCGTAGCTTCTGTCAGCGGCTGCACAAAACTGGAGTCGGGTTTCCTTAATGCCTGACGTGAGCGCAGTCGCGCTGCGCAGCGGATGCGACGCCTTTTTTAAATAGACACTCAACTTGAATCGAGCCGTCTAAAAATACTAAAAAGGTGTCGGAGTGGTCGTAGCGGTCATCTCGTAGACCAAAGTTGATTGCTACTTTATTCTCACTGTATTGAGGGATTAAAT
>OMKY01051450.1:0-12134 GCA_900302395.1 Bregmaceros cantori | reverse complement strand
TAGACGGAATCGGGGTTGAAGAGAGGGTAGACATTGCAAAAAAGCTGTTGAGGGGAGTAGAACTCGCGGTAGTACGGACGCTGTGATCGAAACCACATCACCATTACTATTAGGAGGAGCTGTCTTTAGGTGCAGCGTCTTTAACTGCTTCGCCATCAACAACCCCCGCTAGAACTATTTCTAACGGTTTATATTACACCTGTCAACTTCTGGATGTGACTGAAACCCATCCCAGAGTTTTCTCCAGCGGAATTTTTCCAACCATTTTGAGCTCATATAGAATGTCTGAAGCGAAAGACCTGCATAGGTGAGAGTCTGGCACCGTTAAACAACCAAAGAAGACTCCCCCAGGTGGGCAATGTGTAGGCAGATTACACAAACACGATGACCTGCATTTAAACCATAAAAGAAGAGGAGGCCTTTTCTTGAAAATGACATCAGGTCTGCCATAGGCGAAAGAGATCCTCGCGCCGTTAAACATCCAAAGAAGAACAAGAATAAGGTGTGCATGTCTAATATACTACGTTCATTTTTACTCCCATGCAGGACTTTTTAAGGTTATCTTTTCGCCGTAAGCGTCGTTTTCCATTTTTTTTTATCCGCAAGGTTCGATTTGAAAGTGGGGCGAGAGAGATGGGACGGAAGTCATTGCAGTAAGATCAGCGAAGGGAGGAGAACCCGCAATGTGAAGTCACAGGCACCATATGTGTGCTGGGTGTGGGTGTCTTACCGACTCTGCCACAGAGTCAGCACACACATGCAGCACGCTCCGGGACCTCCGGCGCACGCTCTGAAAGCTCTAGTATAATAACATAGTATATCAGTATACTGGCTCCCCCACCATACAGCTACTCGTCCACTGAGCTCCAGGACCTTCCAATTCACAATGGAGAAATGGGTGGTTCACAGCACGGTTATATGTCTGTCACCACAGACGGAGGCCATAACTCAGCTCCTCAGCGCCCATCACATCCCTGGGTCCCAGTGACACACTATCCACAGTCTGAAGGTGGGGGCTGCAGACGGCATCCACAGCACAGTTGTTCGAGGCATGCCAGGCATGTGTACGATCTACGATGTCGTATCGCCAGGCAGCATGTGCTGCTTAAAGCCTGAACAGGCATGAGTTTGTGATTTTGTGCAGAGATGGCAAATCCAGAAAGTAAAAATCCTGACATGTTTTGGCTTCTACCTGTGCACTGCAAATAGCAGCTGCTCCTAATTAGAGAAGCTCTTCAGTTGGGTTGATCTGCTAATCAGATTCCAGCCAGAATAAAACAAGCCATTGGACTACAGTATATGAAGATCTATTAGCAAGTCAAAAAACTAAAATGGTACGGACATGTCACAAGATCCCAAGGACTCTTAAAAACAATTATCCAAGGCAAAGTGCCAGGTGGAGGGAGAAGGTGAAGACAGAGAAACAGAAGATAACATCCAAGAGTGGACAAGTTACAGGCTGAGTGACACCATGCGGGAGGCAGAGGAGAGAGAGAGATACAGAGAGATGGCTGCAAAGTCTTCATCACCTAGATACATTACCATAGTTTGCTTTTAACATAGTTTCACTGACATTCATTATTTTAGGGAGGAGCCAGAGCCTCTGGATCTTAGGTGTCCCACATTAGGCAGTGGCCCAATCAACCTCTACACTCCTTCCCAAAGTCGAAAGAGAGAGTGTAGTTGTAGCTTCTGATGTCAAACAGCAGCTTGACCACCAAACTGGACTAGAACCTGGGCACCAGGATCCAGCTGTGCAACAACTGGAGAGCGGCATCTCCATGACACAAATGTTTGGCCGTCCTCTTAGGGTTGTTCATCAGTAGGCTACAGAACTTCCCAAACACTTACCATTGCCCAATTAGGGGGTGAAGGATAATGCTTTTAATGCTTGGATGTTACAACTTCTAAGATAACTCCAGTACTACTAATACTACTTCTACTATAGTAGTAGTAGTAGTAGTAGTAGTAGTAGTAGTAGTAGTAGTAGTAGTAGTAAGTAAACAATTACACCAGAGAAGGAGTTACTTTTGGATTACTTTTAAAAATTAATAGCAAAAAAGTTAATATCTTTAAAAGGCACAATATAGTCTGAATTCACCATGAATTGAATACAATTAAAAAGCACATTAAATTACCTCCGGCATGAGTTGATTAAGAATATGTTAAGTAATTAAAAACATTACATTTGGATTACTTGAAAAAGGTTTAATCAAATAATTTCATTTTCATTTATTTCAGGGTGGTTTCAGGCTATATCATGACGGGCTAGATCATGCAGCTTATATCAAACAATTTGTTACAATTCATTAGATTGAAGTTATTTTTCTAAAAGTTAATTCAAAAGTAACCCATTACATTCTATTTTTCTTAGTATTTTACAGCAATTTTGTAGCAACTGCTGCCAATAGGGGCGCTGTATTTTTAGCTGCTACATTCACAGCCTGGGGAGGGGATGGGAAAAAAAATTTAAATTCTATGTTGGCGTAATTTGAATCCACATCATAATAATACAACATTGTACATCCCCTTTTGTAATATTATTGTAATATTCTCGTTCTTATTATCACTACTATCATGTATTTAAATAAAGCATTTCGTGCATAGTTACAACAGTTTAGTTGCTAAATAGTTAAAAAAGAGACGAGAGCAAAACCACACGAATAGTTCGTGAACTACACATCAAGTCAACCGGAAACTTGAGGCCAAAACGCTGCGCCGACGTCTTCCCTGCGTCGGGTGGTCTGTCCAACGCTGCTCTCCGACGCACAAAACGGTGAAAAACTGGTACGATTTTTTTTCAGAGCTCATTTTCACCGACCACACAGTCCGGTAGCTTATAAACACAGATACGCCCGCGGAAGAAAACGATCGCCTTCGACGCGCCATTGCTACGTGTAGCCGCGGCTACATTAGCTACCCGGAGCGCTGCAGATGCGTAATAACACGCCGCAGTACCGGTGTGTTCGGTAGCGCGGGGGCTGTTTTGGATCCAAGCGGATTAAACCGGCGAAGACATGGGCTCCTCTAAGAAACACAAGGAAAAGAGCCGGGACAAAGACAACGAGGAGCGGCGGCGTGAACACAAGAAACACCGCCGTAAGGAGCGCGACCGCGACGCGGAGCGAGACGGCAGGGACAAGGAGAAGAGGAAGCGGTCTAGATCTCGGGACCGGAGCGGTCGGGAAGGTCGCTCCAAGCAAGAAAAGAGCAATGGAGAGCCGCGAGTCAAGAAGGAGAAGGTCGAGCAGGTCGAGATCCCGCAGCCGCAGTCTGCCAGCGGCGATGCGTCTCTCAGCATCGAGGAGACCAACAAACTCCGGGCCAAACTGGGGCTGAAACCGCTGGAGCTCAATGAAACAAAGAAGGAGGCTGGAACCAAAGAGGAGCCTCTTTTAGCCGAGGCCATCAACCCCATTGAACTGAAAAAACAGAAGGAGCTACGTGAGAAGTTGGCTGCCTTGAAAGAAAAACGTCTTCTTAACCAGAAGTTGGGCAAAGTGAAGACACTGGCTGATGACGACTGGCTGGACAACACGGCGGCATGGGTGGAGAAGAACCGCAAGGCGGAGAAGGAGCGCGAGATGGCGGAGAAACGCGCCAAGCTGCTGGCGGAGATGGACGAGGAGTTTGGCGTGAGTACCCTTGTTGACGAGGAGTTCGGACAGCGCAAACAAGAGGCGTATTCTGCACGCGACCTGAAGGGGCTGAAGGTGCAACACAAGGTGGAGTCATTTGGCGAGGGCCAGACGGTGATCCTCACGCTGCAGGACAAAGGTGTGCTGGAGGAGGACAACGAAGACGTGTTGGTGAACGTCAACATCCTGGACAAGGAACGCGCCGACAAGAACGTGGAGCTGAAAAAGAAGAAGCCAGACTACACGGCGTACGACGACGAGAGCATCGACGACATGGTGGAGTTCAAGCCGCGCGGCGTTCTCTCAAAGTACGACGAAGAAATTGAAGGGGAGAAAAAGAAAAGCTTCCGGCTCACGGCTGGGGGTGTAGCTGTAGGAGAGATGGCGCGTGAACTACAGAACATGCGTGACGCGCTGCGCAATCAAGCCCAGTCACTACAGATGCCTGCACTCAGCATAGCTTCGGAGTACTACACCGAACAGGAGATGGTGAGCTTTAAAAAGACCAAGCGGCGCGTGAAGAAAATCCGCAAGAAAGTAATTGAGCAGCTGGACGACACACGCAGCTCTGACTTCGGTTCCCGGACACGTGGGCGCGGATACAGGACGGCAGAAGGGGAGGAGGGGGAGGCTGCAGCCGGTGAGCAAACCGCGTTGCCGTCCCTCAGCGATGCTCGGCCGTCGGACGACGTGCGCACCGCCGACATGGACATGAGCGACGACGACGTTGCCGCGTCGCCTGAACCGGTAGCCTTCGAAGAAGATGAGGCGGAGCAGGAGCTTCAGAAGCAGCTGGAGAAGCAGCGTAAGCTGCGGCAGAAACAACAGCTCAAAGACTCTGGCGAGAAGGTGGCGCAGTGTGTGGAGCAACTGGAAGCAGCCGCGGCGAGCGCCAACGCAGACCGCCGCAGCAACATTGTCTTCAACGCAACCTCAGAGTTCTGCCGTGCGCTGGGCGACATCCCCACCTACGGCCAATCAGGAAACCGAGAGGACCAGGAGGACATCATGGACTTCGAGGAGGAGAACGAGCGTGACTCAGCCGCCGGCGAGGGCGACTCGGATGGTGACGAAAACATCGGCTGGAGTACCGTGAATCTCGACGAGGAACAGAAGCAGCCCGACTTCTCCACGGCGTCGTCGACCATCCTCGACGAAGAGCCCATCGTCAACTCCGGCCTGGCTGCCGCGCTGGCGCTGTGCAAAAACAAAGGCCTCCTCGACACGCAGATGCAGAAGATTGCGCGTGTCAAGACTGCGAAGGCCGTGCTGCCCAACGACAACTACTGCATCGAAGACAAAATGACCATCGACGACAAGTACAGCCGGCGCGAGGAGTACCGTGGCTTCACACAGGACTTCAAAGAGAAAGACACTTACCGGCCCGACGTCAAGATCGAGTACGTCGATGAATCGGGCCGCAAGCTGACCCCGAAAGAGGCGTTCCGACAGCTGTCGCACCGCTTCCACGGGAAGGGGTCGGGTAAGATGAAGACGGAGCGGCGCATGAAGAAGCTGGAGGAGGAGGCGCTGCTGAAAAAGATGAGCAGCAGCGACACGCCGCTGGGCACAGTGGCGCTGCTGCAGGAGAAACAGAAATCGCAGAAAACTCCGTACATCGTGCTGAGCGGCAGCGGGAAGAGCATGACCGCCAACACCCTCACCAAGTAGCCACGCGCAGCGCCACTGTAAGACTGTGGGACTTTTTGGGTAATACAGAGACGTTTTAACTTGCATTCAACATCATAGATATTTACTGTGACATAGTTTGTTCAATAAAAATCGGCAACTAAAAGCGTTTTTTTTTTTCCGTTGAAACGTAATTGCGTCTGCAACTAAGGCTGAGATAACAGTGTGGATTATTTCAGATTGACTACATTTTTGGTACATTGATATTTTAGCTTTATTTTAAACTTTTTGCTAAAATGAGAAAACAAAAATGCAATTTCAATATTTTATTGATTCCCATTGACACTCAAACTATGTTTTAATGGTGTAAAGTGCTCAATGTTTAATTCTTTTGGTTTAGCAAGGTAACTTAATGTAAATTTAATTCAGACAAGAAAAAAATCTGTTTCACCAATCAAATTAATATTCGTCAAACTTATTTTATATGTCATGTTTTGGAAACGCATTCTGCAGTGTTTGATTGGTACCCAAAGATGTCCATGCGATATTTAGTTTTGGAAAAATACAGAATGGGTTGCTGTGGTAAATGGGTGTTGGCTTCTCTTGGATTTTACATTCAACTTGAAGTTAATAATACATTACATTTACAATTGGAGTTTATCTTCTGATCCCACTTGGAATTTGCCAATTTCACTCAAAATGGTGCGTAATTGTATTACAAATCCCAAAACTTGACATTGAATATATGCAGGTCTGGGAAGGTAACTTTAAAAGCAATCCACTACTATTACAGGTTTTCATGAAATGCAGTTTGTAGCATTAAACTAATAGATTACCTTTACTTTTAGATACAAACAGAATCTGAGCATATTGAAGGTGAAGGTGTGATTTGATTGAAACCGAACTGTATTAATTATACATTCTGAGTAAAGAAGTAAAGGTTTACATGTAACGAGGTTATAGTAATCGATTACAAACATGAGTAACTGTAGTCCCACTCAATTTCAGGCGACGCAATGATTTATAGCTAGTCATTTCATCGCTTGAAATTGCGTGGGACTACAGTTACTCCTAATGCAATCAATTACTATAATCTGGTTACATATAACCCTTTACTCAGAATGTATAATTTAGTAGTTTGGTTTCAATCAAATCAGCGAGAACGACACAACCGTTGGTGATGGGCTTGTAGAATGATGAAAGAAATTATGTTCAACATCTCTGGTTAAGTGGTGTGATTTTAAATTAGTTTTTGCCAGTTCTTTGAGTGATACTTATTTTACTATGCATTACCTCTTTTCTTTGCCAAGTATTTATTGTCAGAAAGTGGGCAAGTGGGTTCACCAAATGTTGCATACAAATCGAATCTAAACTGTTTCAAATTACAAATTACCTGGACTCCGTTAGGAAAAAAGTTTAAATTGACGTATTTGGCCACGAGCCTGTGTTTTTAATTGGTTAAACGTTATTTGGAAGACTTCGGCAAAGAAGGAGGTAATCATGTCAAAGGGAAGGTGAGCCTGGCAGCTGTTGATGTGCGGTACGTGGCCTTTTAGTGATTCGATACATTGGCGATTTGATTCTGCAATATTGGGTTAGCATTCATATCAAGATCTGTGCTCTGACTACTATATTTGCTCCACACTAGTAAACTACAATGCACATTTACTTTAGCAGTGACCTATTCTTGATCAATGTATGTTTCATGTTTTTCCTCAAACGGTTAAACGTTTTCAGAAGCAAAATGCTTATGTAGAGGGATAGATAGTTGGACACGCTGAATAGCTGAACATGTATTTGCGCTGGTTATTTTATGATCGTGAGATCACGGCCGATGCACGCCCAAATCCATTATTCATATAGATCGAATTGTCCCCGAGCGACACATGTTGATGCGTCGCACGCTAAACCGTGTTGATGGAGTAAGTGTTTCAAACCAACGAATCGAATCGTTGAGTCAATTCAAAAAGTTTTGATACAATTCTATGGCATTGGTTATTGTCATTTAAGATGTTTTTATTTTTTGTTTGTTTAAAGTTTTTCCTTTGACAAAATACGAAACACTTGGGTCGATAATCATATGCATATATCAATGCAATTTGTGCAACGAAATAAATTGGACCGAAAATGAATACAATAAAAATAACGAGAAAATAATCAAATCAATCAACTTTTATTGAGCAGACTCGGGGTCCATTGAAAAGACAAGAAAATCATGCAAATGAAAACGTGGATGAAATAAAAAGAACACTGGGAAGTGACGCACTTTACTCCTCATGAGACTTGAATGTATTTCTTTTTTTTTTTTTACCCATCACTCCTCAAAACGGATTGGCTTTGATGTTAGAGTAGTTTGCGAACGGCACATCGTACAGTTAAACCATTCGCATTCGGTGCACACCGGAGACGTTTTACGTGGCAAAGTACCGGTGCTTGGTACCGCCGCCCGACCCTGTACCACCGGAACCCAGGCTAACCCGCGTCGTCCCACGGGAAGCAGCGTGTGGAGAACCGGTTCTATCGGTACTTTGGCGGGGGATGCTGGCCGGTGCCGTTACGTCCATGTCTGTAATCAAACTCCTACTGCGACAGCGCTAACGGGAGAAACTGAGTGGTATGTGTTCCATTACATTTTTTATCAAATGTTATAATCATCATATATAGACATTTTCCATATACGTTTTAATATTAACAATTGGCATTAACCATGACATACTCCAACGTTTTGTGTTTCAAACTCGGTATTGTTAATACTATAATGTTTTGTTTATGTTGTGAAATAAAGGTTGAATTGAAGCGTTTGCAGCCAACAGTGTTGAATGGTGGAGGGGGGGGGGTGCTTCACGCGGAGACAGCGGAATCATCTTAATGATGATGATGAACTCGTGATCCCGACTCTTGTGACCAGATTAACGTGATCCACGAATCCGGGTGAGAAAACCCCGGGTTTAACTAGGATGTATAAATAATGTACAAATCCTGACTTTTGTGACGAAACGACCTACCCCCTTTGGACATCCCCCCCCCCCACACACACACACACACACACTCAGGGAGCACAGCATACCACCCAGGATTAAACAAACTCACACAAAGCCACAGGCTTAATTCAATTGCATAGCGTTCTGTATTGCAACAGCAAACAAGGAAACGTGAATGCAATTCTCTTTTCCAACATGTACAAATCCAATTTGAAAAGTGCCCAGACAAAATTGCAAATGTAAATATTAGGGGGCGGGGTGGGCTTCTGCGGTTAATCGGATTATCAGATCGATTATAAAAGTAATCGACAAATAATGCAATAATCGATTTAATCAAAAGAAATTAAGTTTTTTTTTCTGATACCACTGCAATTGTCACTACAAATGTGATTTAGGCTACTTGTTAATTTCTGAAAATCCAAAATATGTAACATTATTCAACATTATTGATAAAACATGAATATGAAGAAAACCCATCAAAATATCTGTATATAAATTAATTGTAATGAGTTTGTGTAATTAACTTAATTGTGTATGCGTACGACAACATACGACAACTGGCTACATTTCAAGTTCAACATTAATTTCTGTGTCACTGTTTTAAGTAAAATATCTAACCAATTAATCGACTAATCGTTTCAATAATCAATAACTAATTGACTATTAAAATAATCGTTAGTTGCAGCATTAGTGAAAATAAATAAGTAGCAGGAATTCTACTTGGTTTCATATATAAGTTGGCACCAATGTCTTTTAATGGCTTAAAGTGAGAGGAATTGTTTAAAAACAAGCAGAATTTGAAATGTATTATTGTGACTAAAACTATTGAAACCTGTGCTTCTGTGTTTTTAATGAACTAATATGCATTGAACCCATTGCATTTTACATTTACCATTGAGCTTGTAGATTCAAGATTTATTTTATTTCTACATATTGCATATACATGACAGAAGTACACACATGGAATTTTAGCTGGACATGAAACAACTCTCAAGATAACAAGGTGTTTCATATGAAAGTCATTGGCTGTGTCCGAAATCGCTCCCTAACCCCCATATAGTGCACTATATGGGGTGCACGCCATTTTGTAGGGGTGTCCGAATTCTCCATGTACCCTAGATAGTGCACTGAAAGTGTCCCACAATGCACCGCGAAATGTAGTGAGCATCGGATGTACCCTAGACGGAGAAATATAACCCATAATGCATTGCGAGACGTTTTAAAAAGGACCTAAACTTACAAAATATGCCGCGGCGGGAGTAAATAGCGACCGGCCACGGCAAATAGGTATAAATGTAAGGACTTCTAACTTTTTGTTATGATTGTTGAATTTTATAATTATATTTTGTATAATTATATTTTATAATAATTTTGACGGCGCCAACTCTCGTGTCCGAAATCTCGGCAGTTGCTGTTGAGTGCACTATAAGTGAGTGCACGATATGAGGGATAGGGAGTAGGGGATAGGGAGCGATTTCGGGCACAGCCATTGTGTTGTCATTGTATATCGGTCCATGTCGGTGCACCTGCATTGGTAAGAAACGTACGCTGTAATACAACAGAAGAAGATCCACCAAGAATACAGTGCATAGCAAGCCATTTTTAAATAATGTATTGGGTGTGTGATGTCCATTAAATACTGAACAGTGCCGAAAGTCATTCAGGGTAGAATTTTTCTGGAACTACCCACCAAACTTGACTATTTTGGCCGGAAAAGTTATTGTGTACAATTTAATTGACTTGTTTGTGACAGGCCTAGTTGACCCACAGTTTTACATCACAAAGAGACTTAAAGGTCAATATCCCATAGAAGAAAAAGAAGATGAATGGTCGTCACTCTGTCAAACCATGAACTAATATATTACTCATTCATATAAATTACAGGAATAAGGTTTTTTAAATACCTCAACAGTTTCGGGCGGCATTCCAGTTGGCATGGTGATGCCGCACCATCAACAACACCCTTTCGAGAATCCCAAACGACCCACGGACAGGGGAAGGCATGGTCAGACTGGAGGGGAAAAAACAGTCCACGCCCACTATGAATTGATAAAGCTGTGGCGTCACCATGCCAACTGGACACCACTCCTGAAGAAGTTTGCAGAATTGTGACTGAAACTGTTGCGGTATTTACAAAACAATATCCCATACTCTTCAGACATTGAGAGGACACCACACAGGAGTCAATGCCCCAAGATGATGGACAAGATGTATCTTATTCATTCATTCATTGAGAATGCTGATATCCTTGGTGATGGTGACTAGGGCGTGCTGTAGCCATGTCTGAAGCCAAGGCGCCCTCTTGTGCGCCGTCTCCGTCGACCCCTGGGGACACTTACAAGGGCTGGCTGTTCAAATGGACCAACTACATCAAGGGCTACCAGCGCAGGTGGTTCGTCCTCAGCAATGGACTGCTTTCCTACTACAGGTGTGTGCTGAGCCCAAGGCTGGACTTACAGTCTGGCATAACGGGAATTTTCCCGTTGGGCCGACGCTCCTAGAGGGCCAGTGATATCGTTTTTTTGTTTGTTTTTATTCTGGGTCGCCAAATGACGAGGCGCCGTGTCATACTAACGACCTTTGAACCACTCATTTTCATCGATTTTTAAAAAAAAAATATTTAAACAAACATTTCACCACACTTATTTTTTTCACAAGCGAGTTTTCATTTCCGCGTATACAGAAAAAATGTCCGTGGCCCATCGCAAAGACCCCATTCTGCCCATGCATTGAGCTTAACATGGCCGCTTCAGACTTTCCTCAGGTGGGGAAGATCGCCTCAGATTGCCGCTTACCAACACACCGACAAACAGAACGGGCTCTCCTCTTGTTCTAAGTTTTACACTTTGATTTTTTAAAAATTGAAAATGCCAGATGTTCCCGGCAAATGACATACCGTTGTTTTCAGAACAAAACGGGCTATACGAAAATAGATATCACAGAATGTTTGGGTCATTCGTATGTTCAACACACACAAGGTAATGGAAAAAAAAAGTGTTTTTTAGAGTCAAAGCCATTTCCCGAAAATTACTGGATAAAATTATTCCAAACGTTCACATTTCATAGCACACAGTTTTTAAATATAATTTCAGAAGAATGTTTCATTAGGTAAAGAAATTAAGTAAAAAATGACGTGAAAATGGTGAAAAAGGCTGATTTAAAAACCAGGATTATATATGTTTCTTTTTATCATCTCCACTTAAATGTAGACTGAACTAGGGTGATTTTCATATATATATATATTTTAATGTCACATGTTTATTTATTCATTTTCTAAGAACAGGGACAGCGCTCATTGATCAACATGAGAAGAATGTAAATGGGCCAGAGTTAGCCAACGGCTAATTTTCATCTGTAGTCCCTGGGCAGGTCAAAAAGAGGTGAATTCAGTAAAACGTAAATGCATGAATTACAAGAACAAAGACAGTGACAAATAAAATAAAAAGACACAAACACAAGATGATGAGGTGATGGAATGAATAAGATCAGTGGTTGCAGGTCTGGGTCTCCTTTAACCATTTTTTAAGATTATATTTGAAGGTTGAATAACTGTTCGTTTCTCTTATATGGGCAGGGAGACTGTTCCATAGATGGGTGGCTCTGATTGAGAAGACTGTACGGCTGAATGTGGTGCGTCTAAAAGGCACTTGACAGTCTCCTCTGGCTGAGGCTCTGGTGGCTCTGCCCGAGTTCCTTTGGATTATGAACTCTTTTAGTGGAGGCGGGGCAAGGTCATTTAAAATTCTGTAAGTTAGACAGGCGTCCACATATTTTGCGAAACTATTGAAATTAAATAATGTTTTTCAATAATGGTGCAGTGATGGTAACGGTTGGGCTTTTGGTCTAGTGTTTTCATAGTCTGCTTGTAGAGTGATTCTATTGGTTT
>OMKY01051446.1:0-13625 GCA_900302395.1 Bregmaceros cantori | reverse complement strand
TGAAAATACATTTATTGTGTGAAATCTAAAGGGAAACGTAATTAATTAAATAATTAATCCATGTATTGCTTCATCCAGCCAGGCAATAATAATAATATGACTTTTTGGATGTTTGCAGATACGAATGATCTTTTTTTTAGCCAGACTGATGTGTGGCTGTGCTGATACGGCGTGTAGAGAGTGTGTGATACTGTGTGTGTGAATGTGTCTAAGTGTCTGTGAGATGCTGAGTGTGTGCGCGCGGTAACTTTAATACGGGCCGTAAATCCTCTTGTAACGGGGATGATAACGGGCACGCCGTGCCGTTCGTTTTGTTGTTATAGACTTCCCAAGTCGTATTAATGTGCTCCGACCGCACGCGCACTCAGTAGGTCATTGTCGCACTTTTCACAGAAACCAAAACAAACCAATTAATGTGCCGCCACGCACCTCTGACCGACCGACGCTCGCAGCGTGGCCGTGCGTAATGCATCTGATTCATGAGCCAATTCAAATATCTTTTTTTGTCTGTTTCAGTGCAAAACATGGTGTTAAAATCCAGCATGCATTTTATAAAAGGGACTTTAGTTGGATTAACCCTCTAAGGCTCGGACATAGAAATATGTAAACAAAAAATAAATAAATAAATCATGCTGTCAGATGTAGATGTAGGCGACTTGTTCAATGGGTCAGATGTGTAGCGAAATTCTCCAAAGCCCATTTATACACTAGTCTAAAAACATGTCCAATATGCTTTGAATTCAGTAAAGAAGCTATTGTTTTATTTGCATGCGTATTACTTATCTCCTTCATCCATAACATATTTTTTTCATTTTTTTTTCATTAAATTATTTACAATCCAAACAACCACATTACACTATTTTTTTATCAACAGTCCATTTTATTCAAACAATAAATATTTACCAACACCTAGGTCTTGATACAGACGGTGGCTTAGAATACTTTTGAAATACATTGATTACTCACCCTTCATCCTAGTGTATCCTCATGTTGTGTGCATACCATTGTTGCCACAGTTACTTCTAAAAAGTAATCTCTTAAAACTAATTTGATTAGATTACTGACTGATTTATTTTAAAAGTAACTCAAGTTTGATTACTTTTAGTTTGTTTTCATTCTATTCAGAAGCTACCAAGTGCAAAACTACCATATTAGATTTTTTTTCACTTTGAAATAGGTTTTATACTCGCTTGACATCCATAATGTGCTAAAAAGTATACAATCTTTAGATCGACTTATTGTTTTATTTTTAAAGTTAAGGCAAATTATCTTCTGGAAGGTAAAGTAACTAAATAGTAACTAAGATGATTTTGGCAAGTAACTTTAAAAACTTTTGAAAAAGTAATGTGTTAGAGTATTAGTTACTGTAAATAAAGGCCAAAATCAAAGTAACTTAGTTCTGTAACTTGGCATCACTGCTGCATACATGGTGGCGTATGGTCATGTATCTCCATTTGTGTCGAAAATCGCTCATCAAACAATTGCCCATCTGTATGAGTTTGATTTTTAAGTAATAATTCATGGGGTTAATTGGAACCACAATCTACTGTATTTGAAACCCTGTGTTCATTCATTCCCACCTACCACTCCCTCCTCCACCCCCTCCCGTGAACTAGAGGTGCACCGATCCGATCCTCAGATCGTTGATCGTGGACTCGGATGGGGAGCAAAAAAACGTGATCGGTGCACCCATACCGTAAACCCTGTGTAGCTTGCACAGCTTGTACAGCTGTTTGTCCTGCAATCCTAATTGGGTTTCAGCGCTGTCCGGGCAACTGCTCCATTCCTTCAGAGAATGTTTTGTCCTGCTTTCTTGTTAGGGTTGAATGTATCTGAAAGAAATGAGGATCGGTTGCACGATAATCAGAGATGGCAAAAGTACCCACATTTCTTACTTAGGTAAGAGTAAAATAAATTTGTGGAAAAAAACAACTTGAGTACGACTACAAAGTACTGATACAAATATCTACTCAATTAGAGTTAAAAGTACAGGTTCAGAAACATACTCAAAAAGTATTTTTGAAAGTAAAAAGTACATGTTCTAAAAATGAATCAAAAGTATTTTTGATTAATTTTAAAAATAAAATTGTATATAAAATGGACTTTTTCAGTGCCAGTTTTACAATGTTTTTATGTTTGAATACATTGTTGAAAACTTAGCCTAACTTACTTCATATAAGGCTCATAAATCCCACTGCCAAGCATCTGTTGGCATTACCGCCCCCTACTGGCTCATTCACACCATACATATTCCTACCACCTACCATCAGTGCGCAAAAAAAAGTAACGAGCCTGTTTTGGGGAAAAGTAAGGAGCAGAAGTACAGATATGTTTGTTAAAAATCTACTCAGTACAAGTAAAAAGTTATCAGAGATCATGGATCTGTACTAAAAGTACAGATACATGAAAAAACTTCTTAAGTACAGTACTTACGTATTTGTACTTCGTTACTTGCCATCTCTGACGATAATGTGCTATTATAAAAGCAAATGTGTAAAAATGTGCAGCCAACAATACTGAAAGGATCTTGACTTGAAATAATACATGTTTTTGAGTAAATATACACCAGATTCATGCATTAATGGAGAATAGTGCATCAGTAAAAAGTTCTGTTGGTAAAAGCAAATGGAAGTATGTCCTACTAACGCTTGCCATTGCTTCTGTTGTTGTGTGTGCGTCTGCCTCTCCTGTCGTCATTCTGTCCACCAGAGGGCGGACATAGCGGTGGCTCCTCTCACCATAACACTGGTTCGAGAGGAGGTCATAGACTTTTCCAAGCCCTTTATGAGCCTGGGCATCTCCATTATGATTAAGAAGCCCCAAAAGTCCAAGCCCGGCGTCTTCTCCTTCCTCGACCCGCTGGCCTATGAGATCTGGATGTGCATAGTGTTTGCCTATATTGGGGTGAGCGTAGTTCTGTTCCTGGTCAGCCGCTTCAGTCCCTATGAGTGGAACTTGGAAGAGCAGGACGAGACCAAGGATCCGGGGACACCGCCCGATCCACCCAACGACTTTGGGATCTTCAACTCCCTGTGGTTCTCCCTCGGCGCCTTCATGCAGCAGGGCTGCGACATCTCGCCCAGGTATATCAGAATCAGAATCAAGTTTATTTCCATGGTCAATGATACACGTTCAAAGACTAGGATTTTTTTCTTGGTAAACGGTGCTAGATACATAGACGAGCAAGGAAAACACAAGAAATGTAAGTGGCAATAATATCAACATGTCAACAGTATCTACAATGTCAACAAAAATATTACAAGTGGTGATATTACTAAGAGTCCAAAAAGGGTTGAAAAGGGGGGTTATTTACATGGGCAGACAGTGGGGTAGATTGAGTTGAGGAGGTTGTGATTACTTCCGGAGTGTAATTGGTGGTGAGTTCAGGAGCCGTACAACAGCGGGATAGAAACTGTTCTTGTGGTGTGAGGCTCTGGTTCTGATAGACCTGAACCTCCTGCCGGATGGAAGCAGTGTGAGAATATGTCATTGCATCAATCAATGCATCTTAATTCTCCTTCTGTGATTGGCCGGCCATGTTCCGTCACCCCCTCGGAGTGTGACCAATCAGCGACCCATAAACATGGCCAAGAATGACCAGATTCTGGAGATCGTGGAGACGCGATTTTCGGGGGTGGATGTGCATGTGAACTGTGCTGGCCCTAAGTAAGCTAGTGGAAAAGGTGATGATTATCGTATACGTACAGGGATCAACTGTTTCAAAAATTAATAAAAGTTTCAAAAATCAAAGGCGGTGAATTACTTCATTCATGAACAAAAATGTGAATGTGTGCCAAGCACGCTGACGTCACCGATGCATTCTGAATGTAACAGGGTTTTGTCGGCCTGAGAGACGGTAATGACTAAAAAACACATTTTGAGACATCAACACCATTTTCCTCACAACATTCGGCTTTGATCCTCACTCCTTCCATTTAATGGCCCAAGGTTACGTTTCATGCGTTAATGTTTCAAAGGCTCTGGGAATGGGTTTACCACAATGTACCATGACCAAACCGGATTAAATCGATATCTCCATCTGGCCCGAAGGCTCTGCCGGTCTTCCCCTCTCTGCCTTCTCGGAACCTGTGGGGTTCTTGGTGGGGAGAAGTAAAGTTAATTTTCTGATTCCACGTTGCCAGACCAACCATTTGCCACCTTTGACTCGTTTTGGGCCTAGCAACCATCTGAAATTCTCTGTATAATGGTCCAGGTTGTCAACCAATTTCTCTTTTCCACGCTGAAAGCAAACGTTTACTATTTTTACATTTTCCCCCTTTTTAACCATTTTTGTTAACTTTTTTAACACAAAAACCTAAACTGAAACACAACACCACATACAATATTCTACAGGAACAATACAGTCTTAAGCCCACTCTCACACACATGCACGTGTGTGTGTGTGTTAACAAAGTTAAACAAATTCAGAATTCAAACCATTGTGGTGTTTTGCCAAATCACAGTAAGTAACTCACAGTGGAATTATTACTTCACATTGCGTATTCCGAATTACCAGGGGTCCATAGCTAATAAAAGTCCAGTGCGAATTGGGCTTTACTGTGCTTTGGTAACTGGTCTACCCTACCCTATATAAACTGGCAGCAACTGAGTATTACAGTAGAGACTCTGTTCTCTCCTCCAGGTCTCTGTCGGGACGTATCGTGGGTGGCGTGTGGTGGTTCTTCACCCTGATCATAATATCGTCCTACACGGCCAACCTGGCTGCCTTTCTCACTGTGGAGAGGATGGTGTCGCCCATCGAGAGCGCTGAGGATCTGGCGAAACAGACAGAGATCGCCTATGGGACTCTTGACTCAGGCTCAACCAAGGAGTTCTTTAGGGTAAGTGCACCGATCAAAATCCAGGAAGCAAACCAGATTGTTGACACAACAACACATTACGTGTACTCTGCTACAATTTTTTGTGTACTTTTTAACTTTTGCAGTACATTTTTCACAAGTTACTTTCTACTTATAATATTTTTTGCTGAGGTAACAATACTTTTACTTGAGTTTTTTTATGGCTACTCTGCCCATATCTGACTCTTGGTGACCATAACAATACTCAATGTCTGGAATTTGTACGCTTTGGATCCCTGGAGATAGGGTGGAGTGCTGTAATGTGGGCCCTTTTTTTAGATTCCTAATGTAGGACAGTCAATTGCCTAAAGCAGGACAGTGAAATGTAGTGTTGAACAGTTGGACTCTAGTTTGCTTTTACCCCAGTTTCACTGACATCCATTAGTTTAGGGAGGAGCCAGAGCCACTGGAACTTAAGTGTCCCCTATTAGGCAGTGGCCCACTTTGGGGCAATCCATAGCTCTGACGCAACCTGCTGTTGTTAAAGATTAAAACAGAAGCGCAGAAAAACAGTTGAGCCCGACACTACATTGAACATTGAAGAACTTTTATACTTGCTAAAGTGCTTCTATATGTTATGTTCCTATGTACCATTGATAATCAGTGGCTACATTTAATTTTACCAAAATCTGTTCATATGTGACAATATATTGAGGTATTTAAAACTCAAATATTGATCTATGCAAAAAAATAAATACATTTAACAAGACAGGTGCCTCTGGAATCGGATACTGAAATTGCAAGTTAAAATTTCACTAAATTGCTGTTTCTTTAGCTTAGTTAGTAAGGGGGTAGGGCGGCACATGTACCCTCGTGCTCGTGGCTCAGTTCACCCACATGCAGTGTCATGGGTTTGCCCACATCACTGAGGTCTTCTTCCTCTCTCGTGCTTTCAACCCAACCCAATCAATAAAATGTAAAAAAAAAAATCTATGCAAAAACATTCACCAAATTCTTTTGAGTTCCTTAGTTCAAACATGATTCAATGCTGCAGTAGCAGTTCGCATTTCTTGGGGAAATTTCATACACACATGGACACTGTGACAGTCTATGACCAACACATTCATGCCCATATTTGGACTAGTGTAACTGTCTTTGTGTCTCATTGTGACGTCATCTACACACCCCTTCCGCTGTCTGCTAAGACACGGAGGAATTCAGTGTTCCCTCTCTTTCTACTTTGCTGCTTGAAGAATAAGAGGCTTTATGCTAGAGGCTGTGTTCCTCTATACACACATACCTCTACACTGCTAATGTTTCGATGGCCCTGACCCAACAATTGGAGGGGGATGTTTGCTTAGCTTCTGCATCATCATCATCATTGTTTGATTGATGGATTGTACAATATCTCTCCAGCAGTTACGGTCCAGCATTGCTGTTTCAGTTCATGGATGTTTAAATCTGTGTTAATGTGTACACATAGGTACGCTTCCTGGAGTGTCAACCTTGGAAATAAATTTTTTAAGGTTGCACAAAAACAATGACCTGCAAATTGAACTCTTCTTGTCCTGGCAAATCTTATATTTGCTGCTACAGCTTCACCTAAACCATGCGAAACGCTCAATGCTTTGGCTAGAGAGATTGTTTGTCAGCAGTGGTGTTGAATATCAATGGATAGAACGCCACTTCTCCACTACAAAAAAAACTCAAGGCACAGTTTGGTGTATCTCAGTTAAGTTTAGTTCAATTTAAATGGGAACATGTTTCCACTGTTCTTAACGCACCCACGAAGGGCTGTTGCCGGGTTTTTAAAAACTCAATTGCGATATGCCAGTGCTCATCCTCACCCCTGCGTGTGTGACACCCCTCCCTATTAGCACATGAATTCACCACACTTTGCTGTGGCCGCTGTTCAGCATGTACAGCAGAGGGGAGGGGGAAGACAAAGGTAGTGGCACCCCACTGGTGGCAGGGGATACCCGCAGAGTCCTGTCTACCTTTGTTCTATTGATGCCTGCCAGACCGGGGTGGCAGGCATCCTGTGATTGGCCGGCCACGTTGCGTCGCCCCATCGGAGGGTGACCAATCAGCGACCAGCAAAAGTGGCCGAGGCCGGCCACATTCCCGGACCCATATCTCAAAGGGTCCTGAAACCTGGTTTGGCCAGGCCTATTTGAGCTTGTGGAGAAGCGATTTTCGCGGTGGATGTGCATGTGAACTGTGCCGTGCTGGTCTTAAGTAAGCCAGTGGAAAAGGGGCTAAAGCTTCACTGTGGGATGGGGGTGGAATGGGCAATCTGTTATGGGCAGGGATTACAACACCTATTAGTGACAGCACAACTCAAACTATCTCACTTAACTTTTCTCTCTCTCTATCTCTCTGTCTCCTCTGTTCTCTTTTCCCACGTTATTCACCTTCCTCTGTTTCTATGTCTTTCTTTCTCCACCTGTACTGTATTTTCTTTTTTTTAATAGGACTTGGGCAGTGTCATGTCACAACTTGGGGAAGAAGTGGTATACCCAGGGTTGGGAAGGCTACTTTTTAAAAAGTAATCCGTTACAGATAGAAGTTACTCTTTGAGAAGATAAGATTAAGGTTATTTATTTCTTTACACATGCATACATGTACAGTGAAATTCTTACTCCGCATTTAACCCATCTCTGAGGAGCGGTGGGCAGCGCCCAGGGGCCAACTCCAGATTGTGAGCCAGTGCCTTGGCCAGTGACACTGACTGGAGCAGGTTAACTAGAACACATATTTGGTGGTGGGGGAAACCGGAGTGCCTGGAGGAAAACATGTTAACTCCACACAGAAAGGACCTGTCCGGGTTGGGATTCGAACCCAGGAACTTCTAGCTGTGAGTCAGCAGTGCTAACCACTGTGCCACCATGCCGTAATCCGTAACACAATCTCAATGGATTTCTCAAATGTTGTCTACCAACTACCAAGCATTGTTGGACGTCCAGGAGACAGTATAAATGAACGTTAATAGTCACGCCCCTGGCAATGTCTCTCGATGCTGCTTGCTCGTTCTTTCTTCCTCTTTTGACAATGAAAGGTGTGTTATTAGGGACAAGCGATCACGTTCGAGTCTTTCAAAACGCATCGCAACCAATGCGATGCGTCCTTGGGAGGAGCTCATTATATGTAGTAGGAGCGGCCTCTGGTGCTGGCACGGATGCGCGCACCTGCACAAGTATGCGCGCAATCACGCACGCGCATCTGAGCATTCGTGGAGACGACCGAAGGTTGGGACTTGCATCAAATGTGCACTGTTGATACATAACTCAATTTAATCATGAACAAACAAAAAGTAGATAGGTGGTAGAAATGGCCTGTATCAATAAATATTCAAGTTCACCCTCGTTACAGAGACCTCGCAAATCCCACCGCACACACACACACACACATGGAAGTACATTGATAAGTGCGTTGATAAACACACACGTGTGCATGTTCTGCTGCTACATGTGCGCGTGTACACCACTCTCCACAGGATTCTCTACGCATGCGTATACGCGTGCTCGTAGCAGCAGAACATGCACGCATGTGTTTATCAACGTGGGCTGCTTCGCTGTGTGTGTTGGTGCGTTGGTGTGTGTGTGTGCGCACGCTCACACACAGCGATTACCGCGTGTCACAAGCTCCGCCAGGAGGCGGAAGCATAGCGGCGCGCTCCACCTGAAATGGCAGCTTCCTCACGTCTCGTTCCCCAATGATAAAATGTATTCTTATTATTAATTCAGGAGGTCCAGAGTCTGTTCATGGTCTTCGCCTCTTCGATGTGTTCATTAATGTGCTGTTCGCAAACTGTACATTTGGGGGAATAAGTCTTTCGGAAGTTTATTTAAATTAGATTTCCAAACATGATCATTTATTTTGTGCCTCCATGCTTACATCAGTCAGTTCAAGAACACATGATAATATTAAAAATGACGTACCCATTCACACACAGACACATGCAGAAGAATATAGCCCCTTTTCCACTAGCTTACTTAATGCCTGCACGGCACAGTTCACGTGCACATCCACCCCGAAAAACGATCCACAAGATCTAATCGGCCAGGCCTGGTTTCAGGACCCGCTGAGATGTGGGTCCAGAATCTGGCCATCCTTGGCCACGTTTACTGGTCACCGATTGGTCAGACTCCGAGGGGGTGACGTAACGTGGTTGGCCAATCACAGGAGGGGGGGCATGTGCCCCCTCCCCCATCCCCCAGTCTGGCAGGCATCAACGTAACAAAGGTAGAAGGTATCACCTGCCACTAGTGGGGTGCCACCACCTTTAGCCACCCTGCTGTGCAGCAGCCACAGCAAAGTGTTGTGAATTCATATCAAAATTGAGTTTTGAAAAATTTGGCACCACCCCTTCGTGGCCGCATTAAGAACAGTGGAAACACGTTCCCTGTTAACTGAACAAAACTTAACCGAGATGCGCTGAACTTCGCCTTGAACTTTTTTTGTAGTGGAGAAGTGGCTAATGATTGACCACCAATTGTTCCGTGGGGGTAGGAGAGTGGGCTAAATATTATTTCATGTGTGTAATCCTGTTACTCCCAATGTAACTGTGATCCAGATTACTTTTTCCTTTTTCTTTCCATCATGAGCTTTCTTTCCCGTTTCATCTCTACGTGTGTCTCTTTTTTTTTCTTTCTCTCTCTCTCTCTGTCTGCATCTTGGTCCTCTCAAATGTTCCAGACGGGTCGGCGTTGATGAGAGAAGAACTCTTGAATGGTGGTTTAGAGAGAGAACTGGAGCGGCAGAACACGAGAACAAAAAAAATAGGATTGCTAATTAAATACAGAGGGTGGATCAGAAAGGGGGGGGGGGGAGAAGCAGATGGCAGGAGAAAATGAAGGCAAGTGGTCAATAAGGAGAGAGTGAGAAAGAGAGAAACGGGAGGGAATGGATAATCATTGTCATGGTTTTCAACACATCCCTGACCCAAACAAACAGCAGAGGGCAATCAAGGGCAGACAAACAATTTGAGCTCCAGGTGTGTGTGTTTTTCTGACGGTGTGTGTGTGTGCATATTTCTTTGACAGTGTCTGTGTGCGCGCGCAAGCTTTTCAGACGATGTGTGCAAGGTTTTCTGATGGTGTGTGTGTATGTGTGCACGCAAGTTTTTCTGACCCGGTTTGTGTGTGTCCACATTTTTCTGATCGTGTGTGCGTGTGTGCAAGATGGGGTGTGTGTTTGTGTACGTTTTTCTGACGGTGTGTGTGAATGTTATTCTGATGAGGTGAGTTTTTCGGAAGGTGTGTGTGTGTGCGTGTGCAAGTGTTTTAGACGGTGTGTTCTTGTGGCATGTGTGTGTGTGTGTGTGCGCGCCTGTGCAAGAGAGAGAGTGGACGGTGAAGGCCCATCACTTCATCATGGAACAGACAAACCCCGTCGTCTCTCTGGTTCTTTGAAGAGTGAGAGACGTGGGTAGAGATAGAGTGATGGGCAGATACATAGACAGAGCAGGTCAACTCTAGAGAAAAAAGGGATGGAAGAATACAGATAACGAAGTGAGAGAGTAAGAGGGAGAGAGAGTGGGAGTAAGAGAGATTGAGAGAGGGAGTGGGAGAGAGTTATTGTCAGAAAGGCTGTGTCCAAAATCGCTCCCCATCCCCTACTCCCTACCCCCCATTTAGTACACTCATGGACACTAGAGTTGGCGCCATCAAAATGATTATAAAATATATTTATGAAAAGTATAATTATAGAATTCAGCAATCATCAGAAAAAGTATTTACTACTATTTACTTTGGTCGGTCGCTATTTACTCCCAATGTGCCATTTTTTTTAAGTTTAGCTCATTTTTAAATGTCTCCCAATGCATTATGGGTTATATTTCAATGCACACTACTTTTTGCGGTGCATTGTGGGATACTTTCAGTGCACTGTATAGGGTACATGGAGAATTCGGACACCCCTACAAAATGCCGTGCACCCCAAATAGTGCACTATATGGGGGATAGGGAGCGATTTCGGACGCAGAAAAAGAGAGAGAGAGGGGGGGGGGGTGGATGAGAGGGAATGAGAGAGAGGTGGTGAGAATTGTGAGGAAGAGAGAGCCAGAGAGGGAAGAAGAGAGAGAGAGAGGGAGAGATAGAAAGAGAGAGAGGGGAAAGAGAGGGATCAAGTGAATTGAGTGGCAGGTGCTGACAAACAGAAAGACGGATTGGATCAATAGGGAAAAAAGAGGGGGAATACAGATGCGAGACAAAAAGAGATATAGAGATTAAGTGGAGAGAATAAAAACAAAAAAAGTCAATGAAGACAGATGAAGAAAGGAGGAAGCTAATGATCAAGAACGCTAATGAGATAACGAGCGAAAGAGAGACTTAAGAGAGAATAGAGAGCCAACGATAGACAGGTTTATGCGCAAAACCATGGGGGGAGTCATTTTGTCCCGCCGTTCCGTTGGTCACTTCCAGTGCCTTATTATTGCCTATGTCAATTCTGGTACTGGACCGAGGTCCGAGCACCCAAAACACACAAAACGCACACCAGTTCAAAATTCGACCACTAGATGTCGTTCTGTGACCAGTTACACATCACCCCCCTCGCTCCGTTCACAATTTTGCATAAATATTGATGAAATACAGTCAAAATCTGACTTAAAGTTACTCACCAAGTCACATGTTCGTCTAAACCAATAGGCTGACTGCTTCTACCAGTAATTCCAAAAAGAATGAGAAAATGGAACGTGTTGCACTGATTATTAAATCATGCATTTGTGGGTCACAGATCCGCACGAGAGCATTTGGGTGTGGAATAGCACACCGCATGTTACCACCATCCATTTTAAATAACGCGGTAGGTGTGTTTTCCCACTGAATAGACATTTTGAAAAATAGTTCAAAACACGTCGAAACAAATGGAACCGGAAGTGACCTCCTGAGTGCAAGAACAAGCGGAGGAGAGTATTCAATCAAATATATCAACATAATTCATGACTACATGTAGCAGAATGTGCACCAACAACCTTCTGGTCCAGTGTTGTTCTGGTTATGGTCGTTATGTCAAGTCTGGGCCATTCGTAGATGTTGTCATGCAGTTGTTTGGATTGTCTCTGTCTGCTTCTTTTACATTCAACTAATCCCCCGAGGCAGAGTTGGGCTTGTGAGCAAAAAGAAGGGAACGGTGAAGAATGACAGAATGAAAGGTAGCAAAGGGGCCGAAGAAGAAGGTGGCAGTGGGTGGACACAGAGAGGTTTCTAGAAATAGAGGGATGATGGGGAGCGGGGATGTGGGAGGGGACATTGAGAGTGGACAAGGCAGATCCTAACAATGTTTTGCAACATCCAGAAAAGGGTAACTTTACACTGGTCTGTCATCAGCAGCGTACAAATCCACCATGCCCCCGTGTGTCAAAGTGTCTCACTGTGGCTGGCTGCAGCAGAAGGAAAAAACCCTGCCAGACTGTGTTGAGCTCTGCACCGCGCCCCCCCCCCCAATCCCCCATCCCCTCTCGCACTGAAACGCTGCACTGATTGTCACCCCGGCAGTACGCTGGCGGGGTGAGTTCAGCACGGGGCCACGCCGTGCGTTCCTGTGGGGAAACCTGCACTCTCTCCCCAGAGATGGGCAGTAACGGATTACATTTACTCCTTTACACTTTTCATGTGTACTTTTTTACTTTTAGAGTACATTTTTCACAAGTTACTTTCTACTTTTGCTCAAGTAAATTTGAGGTAAAAAAAAAACTTTGTCAGCAATTCACTACTCGTTACATTAACTTGGCTTTTAGCGACACCCTTTGGGAACTGTTGGCCCATATTCTGGCGTCATATCTCTCGCTCTCCCTGTCGGTTGCTCTCTATTGGACGCCCTCTTGTTCTCTCTCTCTCAGGCGTTCTCCCTCTCGGGCGCTCTCTCTTTCTGTCTGTCTCCCTCTCCGGCATTTTCACGGTCTCTCTCTCTCTCTTGGGCTCTCTCTCTTTCGGCCTCTATCTCTCTGTATCTTTTGAAAAGACAATTTCGGGGTCCGCATTGGCCGAGTGGTTATGGACACCGCACCTAACGCGACCCCATTCATGTTAGTGACGCTGTGTCTACCGCAGCTTCCGCAGTGTCGCGAGTTCGACTACGCTCGCCGACTTGTCTGCAATGTCTACCCCCGATAGCTTCAACCCGGTTTCCGACTAATCCTATCCAATAAAGATGGAAAAACGGTGCTGACGCTGGAAGAAATAACTTTAAAAAAACAAAGACAATTTGTCCTAATTTATTTAATTTTTTTTACTGAAAGTTACTCAGTACTTTCGCTACTCAAGTAACTTACTTACTTGAGTAACTATTTGGATGACTAGTTTGTATGTTCACTTTACAATACTTTTACTTAAGTAATTTTTATGGCTACTCTGCACCTATCTGTCTCTCCCTCCTACTAGACAGGAACTTGTCCGTCTTCACTCGAAAAAAATGTGGCTCTAATTTGGTTGTTGTTTTGCTGCTGCGATGCGCGCTTCGCCTCGTGGGCTGTCGCTCTGCAGCTGCGGAACACATGCGCATCCAAAACAGTCTCCCGGTGACTAATGAATGGAGACTGAGATGAAAAACAAACAAAAAAAAACCGTCATGTCTTCTGTCGAGCTGTGGCCTCTCATTGTTAACACACACTGCATCACACAGATAGACACTGCTTTCAACCCCCATACGCACCTAACGATACAATTGATGGCGTGGAGGGGTCAGCATTGCTGCAGTTGGTCTGTGCTTCGTGTTAACGTGATAACTTTTGAAAGGATGCATGGATTTGTCCCAGATTTGTGATTTTTGTTTTATATACATCACATTGCTAGGTACATTGGCAAATAAACATACTATCCATTA
>OMKY01051424.1:0-11458 GCA_900302395.1 Bregmaceros cantori | reverse complement strand
AAGCGAGTCTCTGGACACAGTAATAATAAATGTTCATATTAAAAAGTCTTGGTGTGAGTACTCATCTCCGGGAGGTGGTCCGTGACCGACGAGCCCGATCCGGAGGTGGAAGAGGTCGATCCTGTAGTCGAAGATAGCTTCAGGTTACCTAAACAGCTAACTGGCTAACAGGTGGTGACACAGGAGCACAACAGGTGTATCGATCTAGCTATCAGAAACATAAACTTGTCAACCTAGCACTGACCCAGGAAGAACTTGGACGATGCGTCGGACTTGCGCCCGAAGCCCCTTTAAGAAGGGGAGGGCAGCCAATCACGGAACCGCTCCGGAGACGAGAGCGTGGAACGCCAGCTGCGCTGGTGCGGTCCACGGACGAACCTGGCGCCTGGATGCCGCCTGTGGACGAGCGGCTCATGACAAATTTTTGTATTTTCCAGGGAACAGAAACGAAACTGTAAATGTTATCATGTTTTATGTTCTGGAACGGGAACACTTTTAAAAATAATGGTAACCGGTTAATGCCGTTTTTTTATTTCGTTCCTCAAGGGAGTGCACTTTGGGGTAACTTAAAAAATAAAACAAGAGTATTTATAAAATCTACAATGCAGTGGTGAAGTATGAATCGTCATGGGACTCTCTGTAACATGTTGTTGGGGATTCTCTCTTTCACTGAGCGAGACCTCCGCTGTAGAGCACTATACCAGCAGCGGGTCTCTGTAGCGAGTCGTTGTGGGTTCGCCCCTACACGCAACAAGACTATGGCTGTAGAGCGCTACCAGCGGGTCTCCTAAGCAAGTCGTTCTGGGTTCGCCCTTACACATATTAAAC
Organism: Bregmaceros cantori; assembly: GCA_900302395.1. Lineage (NCBI taxonomy): Eukaryota > Metazoa > Chordata > Actinopteri > Gadiformes > Bregmacerotidae > Bregmaceros > Bregmaceros cantori. The sequence goes on along the minus strand of OMKY01051424.1, from coordinate 10,630 downwards.
AGCATTAAACAGCTAACAGGAATGAAATTAACCGTTCCGGGAACAATATTTTTTTGTTTTAACCAGTTTGGGAACACCAATTTATTGGTAGAACTCATAACCGGAAATGTTATAATTCTGTTTCTTAGGAAAAAGAAATATCGGTACAAAGCCTTGCTTTGCACGTGCAGTTTGTGCCACGGCTGACTGCAACTGGCTGGTTTTGCTGCCGCAAACAATGCATAAGATAACACAGGTTTATATTTTGGCCAGAGCAAACTTCATGACAATGCTGTGACAGCGCAGTAATATATTCCCTTGGAACTTGTGAGAAAAACAACATCAACACGGATTGTTGATGAGTAGCCACCCTGTTTTATTCAATGTTTGGCATGAGGCTAAAAAAAATGCAGTGACCCATCACAATCGACTGAAGCGACTTCAATCTAGTAGGTGATATTGGGTTTGCACACACAGTAATGCAACAATCTTTCAAATATCACGCCAAAACTATGCAATCAGTGCAGAGGAAATGCCGTCTTTATATAAGTCATTATAGATAGATAGGTGAACAGATTCATCTCCAAAAGCAGGGCTTGAAAACAAAATTATTTCGTTCCGTTCTGAACGGTTCAGCCAGTGCAACTTTAACGTGAAAACCGAGTTTAAAATGCCATTACATTCGTTTCCTCGTCTGTCCACAAGACAGAGCCCCAGTTGTATGGGGCTTGACGACTGACAGTGAAAGTGGACGGAAATAGTCTCCCAGACATAGGATATGTTAAAATATATAGAGAACAGAAAAACGTTTTTAACCAGTTTTGTGGAGTTCATAATGTTCCGTTTCTGTTTCGGAACAATTGAAGAAATCTTTTTTCGTTCCCTCTTCCACTCCTCGTAAAATTCAGTAAATTTCCGTTCGTTTTCGGTTTTCGTTCCTTGAACCGGTTCAGAGCCCTGTCCAAAAGGGAAACTTTTTTTTTTCGGCAGGAGTGGGAACACAGTAATATATATATGTAGCATGTCAATATTATTATTATAATTATATTATGACAATTTTAAAAAAGCCTTCCTGCATACGAGAATGAACTTGTATGCAGGAGTTTGGCAAAATGTAATTATTTGTGCAATGTGTGCAAATGTTTCCACGTTTCATCAGAATTGTTTGTGACACAGGCTGTCCTTGTGATGACATTCCCCACGAAGCTAAACGTTCACTGAAAGTATCACACCAAGCAAAATATTTATAACTTTTGCCGCGAATAGGCGACAGCGATCCTCTCCACCCACATCACTTTTCTCACAAATTTATGAAATCCATTGTTTATGAGTGAAACTACTTCAGAATTAGTCTCAAATTAGAAAAACACTCATATTCTGTTGGGATGGCTTCTTTGGGTCTAGCTGTCAACGACGACGACACCTTCTCCAAAAGGGCTGGATATTATCAGTTATGTCTGTAAAAATCATGTCATATTGATAAATAATAAAGTGCAATTAGCGTGAATGGTCATCGCTCAGAATCGTGTGACTTGATCAGTATAAATAACAAATATTTACAAATATTGCCTTTTGTTCTGCTTGTACACTGTCAATAATAATGGCAAATTATAGCTGAGAGTAATGTAAGTAAAAAGAATGAAAAAATAACTTAAAAGTTCATATTAGCGAACCACCAGTTCATAGTTCAACATGATGACCTATGAACGATGAATAAACAAATTCACTTTACAAGGACTGTAAAAAGTGAAAGTGAACTTGCCCAACACAGGACTTGATAGTGTTATGGGCACTCACAGGTGGAAGGAATTATTAATCTTGACACAGGAACATGGCCAATGATTTTATTGGCTTCCCTAGTTGAACACACTGTTACTATTGATGGAAAATCTGCTAACGATGCATATTATCCAGGTCTACTCTCCAGTCACAACATTTGCTTTGCCGGCTCGCCTCATTCGTCCTCTGTTCGTCCTACATGTGAATCCAGCGTCAGTCACACTCTCTTGCCTTTTGTTCAACCCAAGACAACTGTGAACTCTTTCTTTGCCATTCTACACTCTTCTTCTGTCGATGTCAACTTACTTCTTCTGTCATTCACGTTTGTAGAGACACCGTAAAAGGAAAACGGTACTTGCTCAAATCCATACTAACCCCACTTACCCTCGCAGATTGGTTTTAAAAGCCAGGATCAGACGTCACACACCTTATCTATCAATTCCGACCCGATGGATGGACGCCACTCCTCAGTGGCGGTGGCAATTCCACTTCCAGAAAGTATAAGTCCGAAGCCAGACGAATTCCGGCTCTGACAGGACCCATGCCAAAGTGCCCTCGGACAATTGACGAGTTTACGTGCGAAACACTGGGTGGGAGTAATTTTGTCCCGCGCTTCTGCAGGTCACTTCCGGTGCCTGTATGTATGTATATAACGTCTGGTACAAAAATTCACAAAACGCACATATTGATGAAATACAGTCAAAATCCTACTTGAAGTTACTCACCGAGTGGTCACATGTTCTTCTGGACCAATAGGCTGGCCCTTCCAAAAGGAATGAGACAATGGAACGGGTTGAAATGATTAATAAATCATGCGTTTGTGGGTCACTGATCCGCACAACAACATTTGGGTGAGGAATAGCACACCGCAAGTTACCACCACAATTTTTAAATAACTCTGTAGGTGTGTGCTCCCAGTGAATAGACATGTTGAAAAAATGGCCAAATACACGGCAAGTAAATGACACTGGAAGTGACGTTCAGAAACTGGAAATACCCCCCGAACTTGTCTATACATTCTATCCCAAATTGCTCCTAATGGATTGTGATGAGGGTCTTGCATGGCAGTGGACACAAGTGGAGTGTGAATATATTACTATTACTTCCTGGAACCGGAATTGCTCAGATGCTCTGGTGCTATGGCAGCTTTAACACTTCCGACAAGATACCGAGACAGAACTGAGCGCCATGATGCGTAAAGACCTTAAACTCTCATCAAAAAAGGAATATTGTAAGATTAAAAACACTGAGCTGCTGTGTTGATTTATTTTAAGATTCCCCCGGGTGCATCCAGCAAAAGCGACAAGCTTCCCGGCTAAAGAAATTAAGACAAAAGTCCTGCCTTATTCCCGTGTCGTTTGGAAGATGTTTAATATGCTCTTTTAAATGTGCTCCACACGAACCAATAATGTCAATAATCAAAGTCTGTGGTCACATCAAGCACTCCCAGATTGGCTTTCAGGGATTATTAGAAGGTAAAAGACGTAGGGTCAGACAACCTAAACATGGACGTGACAACATTTTTAAGTGGTCAGACCCACAAACCTTCTTCTGCAAGCACAGATGATGGTTAAAACACGTAGAGGTTAGACCGGGGGCATATGGCCTACTATGCATATCATGGTATAAAGTGCAGCTCACCTCGGTAATGGTAAATTGTAACAATGATAATGTACATAATAGTATGTAACAATGATAATAATAATGAATAATAACCTTCGTCACTAGAGGGCAGCATGGAAAGAAAATAGGGAGATCTCTAATTCTACAGCCCTTTATTTGGCAAAGATAAGTCTTTCTTAAGATGATAATAATAACAAAGCCTTTTCACGACATAGCAGCAAATCTGATGATGATATGAAACTTTATTAGTCAGCTAATGTTGAAATCTATCGTATGCCACATAGAAAACATAGAAATACAAAAAGATGCATCAACACATTATCAGAACATTGAGAACAGACATGTCTACATGCATAAAGACATCAAGTCCACTTTACTTACCCAGCCTACCTTTGGTTTAGTTACTTGTTCATCACACATCGAGTCATACACATTTGAACGCTAAGGACTTTTTAAATCTCCACTCATCTTTACACTGAGAGCCATTCAGTCAAGCCATGAAAACACGGCAACGTTAATAATCGATGACTAATCGATCATGAAATTAATCGACAACTAATGTAATAACCGATAATCGCCAAGGAATTGAATCGTCGTAATTGTCAGCAGTTTTTTGCTGACACCACCACCTGATCTCCACAAATGTGATAATGTAATATTTGAAGAAAAACATAGAATATATGAACCAAAATTGAATGCATTTCAATTTGACAAGATGAATATCTGTGAATATTTTTGGATTTTTTTGGGGGGGGGGAATTATCACCCGATTAGTCGATTAATCGTTTAAATAATCGGCAACTAATCAAATTGAAATAATCGTTAGTTGCAGGCCTACTGTACACCCCTTGTAGAAATACTGTAGCAGAAGCAGACCCTCTGTGTTACCAAGGTTACGATCCAGTGCGTTGTAGCTCTCTGTCACGGTGTAGAGTCTGATCCTGGTTGTAGGCGTTTGCTGTGCTGGGCTTGGAGCTGTGATTACACTGACCTTTAACCTCGCGGCTCGGCGTTCTCCCTTACCACTGCCTTGCCCTGTTTGCTAACCCTCCTCTGCCTCCCCTAACCCCCCCGACCCTCTGCTGGACCAGCCTTTATATTCACTGGTAACACCCCCAACCTTCTTCTCCTTAAAGGAAAACGCCACCGAAAATTCCTACTGAAATATGTTCCTCCCTGATATAGAGTCCCCGACATCTATCTTGTCTGTGTGCGTGCACTCAGTCTGCGTGCAGCGGTAAGGTTAGCATAACATAGATCTGTGTACTCAAACAGGCAACTAATCACTTCCAAATTGTCCGATTGGAAATGTGAGTTGTACCATGACCAATATTTGGTTACCCAAAATCAAATCTGGAAGTAATTATTTGTTACTAACTTTACCCCTGTTTGATTGGGTATAGTAATGAGCACTTTAGGGAGCTATGCGCAGCAATATGTTTACACAGGCATACTTCTGTAGACATACACTTCTATATGAGGTAGAATAACAGTGAAAACATGCACTCACAGGAAAATGTTGCTGACTGTTGGTGTTGCTGATGCTGGGTGGAGTGCCAACTTCTTAATAATACAAAGTAGACTGTGCTAACCTCCCATAAAACATAGCCAGGCTAGTTAGCATGTCATGCCCTCATTACCCGTGGACACGCCCCATCTCATTGACACTTTTTTTCTAAAATTATGACTTCTCGCCCCCCACCCCAGCCTCAAGCAATTCATAGGCTCGACAATATACATCACAACATTAAATCAACCCAAGCTTTAATAAGTTTGCACTTCTTCCTAAAATTGGAACATTTGTATTGGAAACCCCATAGAAATTCTTTAAGGTTCACCCCACCTGCATAGAGGCGAAACAACAACATGAAAGCTGGGTTCACTGGAGTAGGTGTGGCTTCGTCCAAATGTATCTACAGTCTATGTCTTGATTCGACAACTCTTGTGTAGTCTAACAATAATGATTGGGATTATCAATGTTTAATTGAACCCATACCACACAATGTAAAAGACAATTTGAGTCATAAAGTTAATTAAAACTACACACCACGATTCTCAGCCACAGCGATTGCAGTCTGCGTTCCTTCACAAAACATGTTGACCTTTCGTGACCTTTGATTTTCATCAATCGATAAATAATGCCAGCCAGCTGGCACTGCCATTTGGCTAAGCCCGTTCATCTTGCAGCTGATCTCTGACATTGAACCCAGCAAACCTCTTGCAGAGGAGCAGTCATGTCAGTAACACAAAAATTTAGCACCAAGTAATCTAACATGTTAAAATGTCAAAAGCAGTAATCTCATTAAAGTTACTCACACAGATATCTGTGCGTTACTCTGCGTTACCACAGAGACTGCACCTCCACTGAAGAATGTGTGTATGTATGAGTGTGTATTGTATGTGCACAGATATGCGCCCCACGCAAGCTATGGAAGGAGAAAGATAGAGAGAAGAAGGGAGAAAAAGAAAGAGAGAGGGAACGGGGAAGATGAAGAGGGACAGAAAGAACAGTATCTCGCCTTATTGACTTTCAGTTTTGTTTCTTATTTAACGAATACACCAGCCCTGGTAGCTAGGGTTATATTCACACAATAGGACGAAGATAACCAGTGTCCAACATTTGGACATATTCATTACGTCTTTTGCTTGTACTTTTTCCGGGATCTCTGATGGTTCATCATTTTTATATTGAGGTTTTTTGCCACTCAGTCAATGAAAAGTAACCATGCAATGGAAAATGTAACACTGTTCGGAACTGCAGTCAGTCAAACAAGTTTAGATAAGTCATAGTTGCGAGAGACACGGATGTGGGGAAGTTGCTGCTTTGTACTAAAGAATGAAGTCCAGCTTGTGGAGATTTGCTTCAACTATTTACATTCTCAACTGATTTAGCTAGGTCAATCAGCTGATGAGTGACGACACCTGTTCATATTGCCAAGCTGGCAGGACTTTTACTTTAGGCTGTACAATTACACTAACTAACTTTTATTTCAAACTCACGTGGGTGGAGGTCCCTCTCTTCAATGTGGATGACCAAAACTTGTGACTCCACTGTGGACCAGCTTTTCACTCTCTCTGTGGTTGTCGACATGGCATCAGGCTTGGTCCATTAGTGCTTTGTGCATTTGGAGAAGCTATTCGTCAATGTTCTTCAGGAAGTCTGGTGGGAAGAACTCCAGGAGTACTGTGAGCCATACCCTGTGCTGTCTGTTACTTGTATAAGGTCATAACCTGGTCTGCATTAACAGCCATACACAAGAGCTATGACTTGTGATCCTCTTGTCTCCATCAGGCCAGAACCAGATCTCACTGGATCGGTTAGGATGGAATCAGACCGAAGCCAAGGTTGCTAATTTTTCAGTTTATGGCAAGAAGTTCTTGGATTTGATGTTCCTTGGGGTGTTGTTCACCAGTACGGGAAAGAGTGAAACATTTACAGTCGGATTGGTGCAGTGTCTGCAGTAACGCAGAGTTGCCGTATGTATGCGGTGAAGAGGAGGCTGAACTAAAAATAATGCTCTCAGTTTACCAGCACGTCTTTTTTCCTTTGCGCCTCGGGTGATGACTGAAGGAACGAGATTATGGGGCATCTAATCAGAATGCCTTCTGGATGCCTGGGAGAAACTGTTCTCTCAGCTGGCCTAGAATGTTCAGGAGACCCGTAGATGAGCCAGACGAAGTAAGCGGGGAGTCTCAGCTTTTCTCTTAAAGCTGCTGCTACCATAGACCCAGTGACCTTGGATTAATGGAATTAGCGAGAACATTTAAGGCAGTGCCTAAATCCTTGTGTTAGCATTAGCTAGGAATACACAACATGTGGGCAACGCACCTACAAGACATGTTATACCTGTGATTTGATTTCTCGTCGATAAGCTTACCAATCATTGGGCGGTCATGATTTACGGAAAATTGGCATCCCTACCGTCAACAACCAACCCCTATGATGACTCAACCCCACTCCAACCCTACTCCCTACTCCCCACCTTCTCTTCCTCCGTAAAAGACGACAGTAAGAAACAACCAAACAACTTTCGACTCATGTATCCCAACCCCCCATATCCCCACATTCATAGCAGCAGCTGGCCGACACTGAGCAGGGCCGGCGCACCTCACTAGAGAAGTTCACGCGCAGCGTGGTAAGTCCGCCCGCACGACATGCAACCACCCCACCCTACCCTCTCACCCTACCTGCTAGCTAGCTCCGCTAGCCCTAGTTTGTGTTAGATGTTTCTCATGCTCTCTCGTCCTGTGCACCCATCCTTGTTGATGTGAAGGTGTTGTTGCTGTTGTTGTTGTTTTTTCCACTGCTGTCACGTTTTCTTGTGAGCGTTCATGCATGATGTGTCACATGTCATCCTGCAATTGGGTGGCAGGGACGGTGCTGATACAATACTAGCAGCGATTGTTCAAGTGTTAAACGTATTTTATGCGCATAGACTTTAGATGAAGGATGGTGTAATCTGTTATTCAAAGTTCAATTTGGACTCACAAAACACACACAAAATATATAAAGTATACAAAAATAACATGGAAAATCCCAGATGGACACCTTGAGCAGGGCAATTTACACTTACTATTTGAGGATTAATATACGCAATGTAGCCATGTGGAGGTTACTTAGTTAAAGGATAATGCCACAAAAAACTCATACTGAAATACGTTCTGATCTTAGCAACTACCTAGTAATGCAATACTGTTGGAGCCGTAATTCCTTTGTTGAATATCAATTATTGATCTTCATTTATGATCACGATTGAATTGTATGTGTTAATATTTTGGGATAGATGATTTTGTTTATGGGATGGTTATTTGATCAATCATGAAAAATAATGAATAGGTTTATTATTATCATATGAATTTGTCTGTTAGCAAATAATTGTATTTGTTAATTGCATGCACCTGAGCAAGGTGCAGGGGCGCATTTAGAAGGCGCAGCCAGCAACGGGACACCGTTTTAACCGTTTGTCCGAGTGTCAAATGAAAGACAATGTATCGCCAGTGTAGACCGCGCACGTGTGTTGTTTTCTTTTGGGAATTAAATAAAGGCAACTGATTAAAAGTCTGACCTAGTGATCTCAATATTTTTGTCTAGATGACAACAAGTTATTTACCTGCCAGCCCAGACGACAGCAATGTTGAATATAATTTGATTTTTTTGAGGACCATAATTTGGAAGCTGCCGTATCGGGCACTTTGTTTACATCGCTTAGCCTCATAAGCCCATGAGATGAAGATAGAATCAACCAGAGATGTGACCACCCAGTCTCAAGCGTTCTTGTGCAAGTCAAGTCCCAAGTCAACTCCAAGTCAAGTCTTCTAACATGCTGTAATTTTAGCTCCAGAATCAGATTTTAATAAAGTCAGCTAAGATCAAGGAAGAACATATTTCAGTATGAATTTTGCAGTGGTGTCTTCCTAGCGAGCCAGAACCAACGCATCATCCACGCATTGGACATCGCTAGACGTTTGCTTTGGGTCTGGTAAAAACAGGGTCGGAAAATGTAAATAAAAATGTGTCAATCAAATTGTGTTATCCAGTCACAGTACAATAGGTGGGACAAACGGCGTGCAGATTTTCCCAGATCCAATGCAAACATCTAGCGATGTGTGATGTGTGGACGATGAGTTGGTTCCGGCTCGCCAGGCTAGTGTCTTCCTTCAACGTCTATGTATGCATGTTAGGATGCTGTGTGCATGCACACGCATTTGTGTGTACGGATACTATTCCGATTATTGACTAGGATGCCATGTTGTAGGGTGGGTAGTCAGAAGAGCAGGTGGAAGTCGTGTATGCACATCAGTGAGACACTGCACGGATGTGCCTTATGTTCTAATTGCATTGTATTGCAATACTTGTATGGATGTAAGTACGGAGCTAAATTGGGGCTCCACTAAAAAAAATAAACATAATTAAATCAAAACAAAATAAAGAAAATGTGGGTTTTTGAAAACAGACTTTGTATTAGCAGATATAACATACTGCCAAATCACCTTTGTCAAAATTTCAAATAGATTAGGCTAGTAAATGCAGCAGACTTCAGTGAGGGAACACAGCATCATTAAATGAAAGAGTCATGAGACAGAAGAATAAAGAGCAGAGATGAGATAATACAGTGTATGGATCGAGTTGAAAATGGCAAATCCATTTCCAGAAGGCAAAAGTCCTGCCATGTCTTTGTTCTGACTGACTCGGCCTGCACTGATAAGGAGCAGCTGTTACTCTGTCTTGTATACAGTGCACAGGTAGAACAAAAACATGGCATTATTTTTAATTTCTGGAACTGGATTTGCCATCTCGGATTAGTAAATTGTTCTTGTGCTACATATGTATGGGCAGAGTAGCCATACAAATTACTAGTTAATTAAAAGTATTGTTACTGCAGCAAAATATTACTCAAGTACAAGTAAGAAGTAGACATCCAAATACTTACTCAAGTAAAAGTAAGAAGGTAATCCACCAAAAAGTTACGTAAGTAGCAAAAGTACTGAGTAACTTTTTAACATTTTCCAAGAAAAAGAAATAAATTAGGACAAATTATCTTGTCGCTAAAGGCCAAGTTAATGCAACGAGTAGAAAATTGCTGACATCTCAATAAAAGTCATCTAAAATGTACTCGAGTAAAAGTAGAAAGTGAATGTCTCTGGCAACACGTATGGTATCAGCGCCCTCTCCAGTGTTAGCATCCCTTGATTTCCAGTCAGAGTAGTCTGTCTGTGTGCACCAATCCAATTCTGCCGCCCTCACACCCACTGCCTGCTCGAACAGGGCAAGTCACTGACGGGAAAGCGTCTGACGGAGCGCCTGATGCAGCAGTCTTCCTGACACCGTCCCCGGAGAGAGCGAAAAGCAGCGGCATCCGACGACCGCCTATCCCCGATCGGACGCCGTGGCCGAAGGAGAGCTAAAGCGCTGACGAGCAGTGTTTTGACAAAGACTCCCGGGGGGACGCTGTTGCTAGTATATTATGTGTTGGGTGGGAAGGCACCTCCCAGCCCTGTGAACACTCCAAACCATTCACACTGTCACTTGTACACCAGGCAATTGTGGGACACCCTTGCCGTTTATATTATGTTATGTTACATTGACACATTCAGATATTCACATGTCAATGTCTGAAACAAATATTGGTAAGGCTCGTATTTCATAAAGAGTGCATGTGTGTGTGTGTGTGTGTGTGTATATATATATATATATATATATATATATATATATATATATATATATATATATATATATATATATATATAT
>OMKY01051414.1:0-23743 GCA_900302395.1 Bregmaceros cantori | reverse complement strand
TGTGCATGTGTGTGTGTGTGTGTGTGCATATATGTGTGTGTGGGTGCGTGTGTGTGTGTGGGTGTCTGTGTGTGCACGCGCACCATCTTATCGAGTCGTCTTGAGCTTTCACTCACTGGCGATCGTTTCCAGAAATTCTACAAAAAAATGACAAGTTTTTAAAATGGGAGATGTCATTCCTCGACCTCGCCTATACCGTGGTGCAATGTTTAGATAGAACTGCCAAAAGAATATTTGGTGCAAATTCTTGGCTGTGAACGTTAGTGTTAACGCCCCAGTTCTGTTGACAACTTGCAACGAACTGTTCCGAAATAACCGAACCGGAGTTCTTCGTTATTAATCAAAACGTATCACACTCATACAAGGCACACATGGCAATAAAATATTTCAAAGTGTAGCTTTTCACAAGTGAACGCATGCATAACTTGCTGCTCTGAGAAACACAAGTGTGCATCGAGAAACACAAGTGTGCATCAAGAAACACAAGTGTGCATCAAGAAACACAAGTGTGCATCGACACCAACACCATCTATAACCGTCTGACCGTATAATGCCGCCGGATCTTCTGCCAGGAGCTGGAAAGTTGATCTGAGGACACCAGATGAGCGTCATGTGTGCATGCATGGGTGTGGACTTAAAAAGGCAATGCGAATCTAACCAGACGCCACGTCACGCTGACTTCATACAGTGAGACACTGGTTTTCATGTATATAATGAACCCAAATAACGGAAACCAAATCACTTTTAGTTAACTTACCTGCTGGACGGCTGGGCCAGAGCCTGCAGGCGACGGCTTGAATGGAGGGAGAGTGATGCACGATATGGACACCAGGGGGCGACAATACACCGGACAAACCCAAGCACAAACACCACAGCAATCCGATTACGTAACTGTAGCCAGAGATGCTGCCAAGTCCCTCGTTCAAGTCTCAAGTCTTCTTGGGCAAGTTAAGTCAAGCTTTTTAAAATAAAGTAGCAAAAAAGGACAATGCTATTATAAAAGCAAAACTATCGATTGCTTTTCACTTTATTAAAATCCGATTATGGAGCTAAAATTACAGCATGTTAATGATGACTTGACTTGGAGTTGACTTTGATTTGAACGAGGGACTTGGTCGCATCTCTGACAACTATACATTGTTTTCTAATTTACAACCATAGACATAAATAAATGGCCATTAACATTCAAACATTCCCATTAGCATGGAACAGACAAAAAAAGACAAAATGACATTGTTCAATGTTTGAACAGAGGCACTTTTTATTAGGAGAAAGTTTACACACAAATGCAAAATGTATTGGGCATTTTGCCATCAGTGGAATCATAAAAATGTAAAACATTTGTAAACAAATTTCTTTGGGGAAAAAAAATAAATATAAAGCTTTGTTTATTGAAGACACCATTTCAAAAATATAATTTCTCTGTGACAGTGTGTTTGTATAAATTGCTTTGGAGTTCCATTCAGTGAAATGCAGCTATTAAATAAGAAAATAAATACAAGGTGAAAATTATGAACTTCAGACCTATTGGGGGAGTGAAATGTAAGGCTTGTGCTACATTTGCTTGTGATACAGTTGTTTTTATGTTTTACATTTGTTCTTTTCTATATAAAATCTCACATATCATATGTTGCATATAACATATTTCATATCATAAATAATACATTACATAACAGAGCTTGTGCATTGCATAGGAGATCTTAGTAAATAAAAACGTTTGTGTTAAATCTGTTACCCGACAGATGGAAAGTCTTTAAAAGAACCGTTGATGCCAAACTATACCCTAAAACAATCTTCAATGCAGGAAGAACAATCCAGAAAAACAGAAGACGTTTAAGTTGAAGGCATACTTTGGTATTTTACAAATTCACCAATTAAAGAATTTTAACCTCAATGTGATGAGACAAAAATCGTTTTTTTTACTCCAGGATATAATTCAACCATTTTTACACTGGAATATGCACAATTGAAATGTTTACGTACTAAATACAGGGGGCTGCCATTTTGGAAATACGACTGCGCTGATTATTGAATCATACATTTGTGAGGCATAGATCCGCACTAGAACATTTGGGTGTGGAATAGCACAGCGCGAGTTACCAACTTACCACCATCCTTTTTAAATAACGCAATAGGTGTGTGCTCCCATTAAAAAGACAAGTGAAAAACTAAGTCGGAACACATCAACGTAACGGCACTGGAAGTCATATTCAGCCTAGAATTCTTACCAGAACTACTCGGCAAACTCATCTATGAAGGACTCAGAGGTTTATAAAGGTTCAAGGCAACAACACAATGGACGTTGTACTTTCCTTGTGAAAAACAAAATACACCAATCTGGCAAGTTAGAAAAAATATGCGTGCAAGTGCAGCATTTTATTTTCTGTCTCGCGAGACTAGTTGGTTCCAGACAATAGCACGATTTGAACAGCTCTAGTTTTCAGCAAATGATTTGTTTGAAATGATCGGATTCAGTTCTTTCAACTAATCCTCGACCGGAATAGCATGCATCAACGCCAATATTGATACAACAGCCATTAATGAAATGGACATGGACATCTTCAAAAATAAATGTAAATAGGCTCTGTTTTAAATCCCTAAATTTGTTTAATTGTGCTTTCATTTAGTGGGGGAAAAATGCTCGACCAAAACTAAACAAAATAATTACATTTTGAGAATATGATCAAATGTTCAAAAAATATAGGAATTTCTCCTTGTGGAGTCACTGGAGTGTAAAATTTAAATATATTTGCAGTGGAAAAAAATAAACCTTATTATACACAGAAGGCTATATGCCATGCAGGTCATATTAACACCAGTTAAAAGAAGGCAGACAATCCATAAGAACAATCAGAATCAGAATTAAAAGGCAAAATTCTTATTTTAGTGTACAAAAATATGATGTTGAATGATACAACCCATTTTCTGCTCTGCAACATGTGGATAACCGAAGTAGGGTATTTACAAAAACCAATATCACCATATTAATTAAAAGCAATACAAATTGGCCGTTTGTAAAATTGATTGATACCTTAAATAAGAATAAATACTATAAATTGGTTTGAGCTTTTAGGCTACAGAATTCCCGGAAGTATCTATAGTATCACTTTAATACACACTGATTTTTCTCTCAAATAAAATTGTATGTGGTTCCAGGCGAGCTCTAGTGGCCATGATGAAAACTGCATATATGCTCCCACTCGAATTGCAAATCCCACGAAACGAAAGATATCATATCAGCAATGGCAATGTTCTCTAACATTTGCCATCAAATCCGTTTTCAAGTTAGAAATATAAACATGTCTTTCTCCTGTAACAATTATCCTGAATGTAAGGTTACACAAAATACTAATTATAATCTAATTCCAATATAAATGTTTGTTACGGTTACGAAAACTGCTGGAAAAAGTGGCTGCACTGTATATTTCGTTAGGCACATTCTGTGAAGTGAAAAGCTATCAGCTGCGGCAACGAAATAAATCACATCATAATAAGAACAAGAGTTGGAAACGGAAAACATCACAGTAACAGTCGATGTCTAGAATCCCTTTGCAACAAACAACACCAGTAACTTTTAAAATAAATACAATCTTAGTGAGCTCTAGAGGTCGTTGACGGGTAAAATGTGCGGCTTGTTCTACAGTCAATATTGCTAGGCAGACAGAATCTATGGAGGTAACTAATAACACATGAAAAAAACAAAAAAACGAACATCAGTTGACAAATAAAAAGAGTTCAGCGCTTAATGGCTGGCATTGAGTACAAAAATAAACAATGAACCGTATTTTTAACATTTTTAGGCAGTGTCAGTATATGAAGTTGTCATTATATCTTGCCAATATTATTGACATCGCAATCTTTGCCTACAAACCACAGACACAAACCTATATATAGATAAATATAATACTTCTATGTTACGAACACACAGAAGGTTCTTCTTCCATGGCAGATATATTTTTTAAAAAAATCTAAATAAGACTATAATAAAAGTAATGCATGTAACATATGAACTTATGACGACCTTAAACACTGAAGACATCAGACAGGAACTTCTCAGGTGTCTAAGATCCTTTCTCCTTTTCACAGCTCCTGGAGAGAGAAAAGCGGAAGAGAGAGAGAGAGATGGAGAGAGAGAGAGACAGAGAGGGGGAGATAGCAGGAGAGAGAACGAGACGTGGGGGGCAGGAGACATGGAGATAGAGTGAAAGATATGAGGGATGGAGAGAGGAGAGAGAGTGAGGGTGAGAGGGGGATAGAGAGAGAACATGTCAGTTTGAGCGCCATGACAATCCAAAAAATGTCTATGAATTGAGGTGTGTGCAGATGCACGGGGAGTTCCAGTGCTTGAGAGCTACATAGGACACTGCATGATCGCCTATAACGTGGTTGGTTTTGGGTATAGCCAGAAAGTAGAAATCCTCTTCTTTATATTAATCTGAAAGTACAGAACGGACGTAGAAATAGAACTGGAGGCAGAAGTACTAGAGATCCTCTCCTTTATAGTAGAATACAAAGTAGAGCTCCTCCCATTCAACTATTCAATTCAACTATTCCATAAATATATTCATGAATCCATTGTATAGATTACTACAAGTAGTATTATAAAAAAAAATCTGATACATTAATCTGTCAAGTCTTGGGAAGTTTCTAATGCTAGAGTTATAGTAAACTCACAAAGTCTACTCCCTTACAACCACATTTAAAAATATCTAACCTTGAATTAGATAGAAAATAATAATATAAGAATATAAAATGAAGGCCATTGTAAATGAGCATGTGGCCTTTTACAAGACACCACGCCTGCAAGTGACCGCAGTTTTGCTCCAAAAATCATTGAAAATTTTAAAAATATTATAAGACAAGAAAAATCGCATAAACCCCACATGGAGTAGACTGGTTCTGGTTAGGGTTGGAGAGCTGACCATTCGTAGATGTTGCCGCACGAACCTTGCGTCTGGTTCTTTTACCTTCCACTAAACCCCTTGACTTTGGTTGTTATTGTTGAGAAGTTTCTTTATTAATTTATTATTTATTTTTAGATTAGAGTTTATACCTCATCCCTCAGCATGATAGCAGGTAGTGTTACTAAATTTTGTGGTCCATTTCACACATTCAAGGCCATATAGGACTACTGACGGTATTAACGTGCTGAAGGTTTTGGCTTTCGTTGTGTAGCAGAATGCAAATATCACCGATGCTTTTATGGCATGTTGGAAGACCTGTTTCCAGCACGGGGGCATTGACTCCCATGTCAACACTTTTAATGAGTAACGCATGACTGTAAGGAAGTGACTTGGATAGAGTACGAGAAACACTGTGGAAGAATTAAAAGGAGTGGCCAACTGTCGTTGATAATGGAATATCCTGAAGGACGGGCGTCAATGCTCGCAAAGTGTGTGTTCCAAGTCAAAGAGACATAGTGTAATGTGTACAATACGGGTGTTCCTTAGCGCACGCATATTATTCCACGTGATTGACAAACACAGAAGTTTATTGAGCGATTTAACATGTGACTCACTGGAAAATGCAGCGGTTTACTCTTAATACAGTCTGAAACGATCCAGAAAGAAGAAAAAAAAAAGAAAGATTGAATTATTTGTGAATTGATTTCAAAAATGTTGAAATAATAAATAATTTCAAAAGTAGCACATTACTTTTACTTCTTAATCCAAAACTAACGCCTTTCCACAGTCGATTACAAAGCACTGGCTAGCTCATGAGCTGACAGTCAAAATAACTAAAAGTTAGATTTATTTTAGTTTATTCTCTTCATGAATTGATAAATCTTTCAGATGAAATCTCAATAGAATTTGGATAATGAATGTGGCTCTAATTGTTATATGGCTCTGTGTTATTGAATCAGTACAGTGGATAATGGTGCAGTCACTGCAGTGCAGTTGACATTCACTCCGACAGGTGCATAAATTCCAATGGTGGAATCAAGATTTCACACCCAGCTCTGATGCCATCAAACAAGGCGAGGCAATACTGCCAAAAGCGGTTTTACTGCATAGTAAAAAGGATATATATAGCAGACACAGGGATTGAATTGTTTGTTTTGTTAACACAGTAAACACAGGAATGTGTTACTCAAGTTTTATATAGCACCAAAATCACAGCCGAAGCTGCCTCAAGTCGCTTTACAAAAGTTATTTTGTTTATAGATTTTGATTTAAGAAATATAGCAGCTACCTTTCAACCTTGATTGCCCAGTTATGGACAGTAATCGGGATTGGTTACAGAAGAGGAGATTCAATCAATCGTGATCTTTGCCTAATTGAAGAAAACCTACAGTTTTTGATTAGTTTTTGTTATGGTTCATTTGTTTTGAATGGTTAACAGAACTCCTTTAACGGAGGACTGGAGGAAAGAGGAGATTGAGCTTCTCAAGCAATCTCAATCTCGGGCCAGTTGAAAAAAAAAAACTACTGGATTTGATTATATGTTGTTGATGTTAATTCGTTTTGATTGATTAACAGAACTCCTTAGCGGAGGACTGGAGGAAAGAGGAGATTGAGATTTCCAATCAATCTCAATCTTGGCTAGTTGAACAAGTACCTACAGATAATAGATATACATTTAAGTAATAAGGTTGTCAATGTGAAAATTCCTTCAACGGAGAGAAAGACATTGATTTTTAGCCAGAATAAGGGGATTGTGAGAGATTAGTTACAAGAAATATTTTGCCCAATTACTCTACTGCATAGGGGCTTAGATGATTCCCCCCAGCAATCATTCAATAAATGAATGAGCAAATGAATAAATTACATTAAACAGTTAGAAAGCATGACTTTCCGATGAGTGATAACAGGTTCATACCTGTGGGCTTGCTGGCGACGAGGAGTCAAAGATTCAATCCAGAAACATCAATCAAGTCCTCGCGACACCGCACTACATAATCATCGTCCATCACGAGTTTTTAAAAGGAACACCAGCACTGCCACAATAAAGAGACAAGAGTCATATCGTTCAATCTATTTCCGCTTTATAGAAAAATCTTCATAATTACAAATTCAAAAAAAGGCATTTGTACAAATCAAATGGCCACTCAGCCGCATTAAATTACAACCCGAAAAAGAAGACAGGAAGACATCGTAGAAAAATATCCCGATTGGAAAGCTCAGCAGAGTCAGCCCGTCCAACCACAAAGAAAGAGGTGGCCACCTGCGCAGCGCTGCACAGCAGCGCGGCGTGCCCAAGCTGTGCGCGCCTACCACAAACCCATAGAGTTAAACTCAGTAAACACCCATACGGTCGCACCATTCCAAAGTCGGGTCAAGCCAACCAAGGGACAGCTCAAGCGCCTCGTTGTGTACCAAACGGCTAACTAGCAGCGAAGAAACATCAGCCATTAGATAAGTGTACGATGTTGATACGTTTAGAACGCTGACCCGTCAGCACCACATTCAGAAATTCAGAAATCCACATGTGCCACAGTCATTCCTTTTAAAAACAAATAAATAACCAACAATCACTTCAGCCCACCACCGGAGAAAGCATCCACAACTACCCAGCATCCACCGTCACCAACATTCAACCATCAAGCGGCCAGAAATCAAAATGTAAAAATATGTCTGTCTTCATAAAGATTCACATGATCGGGGGTTACCCTACATTACCGCATCGGTCCAAAAGTTGTGCTACAAAGCTTAGCTCCGCCTGAATAACCATTTGGTTAAGCATCGCTCGCTCATGTCACAGGAGGGGGGGGGGGGGAGTTGCCATGCTGCCCTTCCACAGTAGAGAGACAAACAAGGCAGCCATGTTGCATGATTAGTGATCCTCCAACTTCAAATCTAAAAAGTAACGTACGTCATGTCCAATGTTCAGAAAATTGAGAACGGATGACCGGGGGCGAGGGAATGGTAACTCCAGTCTCCAGCCACTGAAAATCTGACATGTCGACATGACGCAAGCATTTTTTTTGATAGAAAAGAAAACGTGCGAGTAGCAACATCTCAGTTCACCACGACTGACTTGGGAGGGACGAAGTCCTCTTCGCCAGTCTTGCTGGAGGACGTGGAGCTGTCAGCCGGGGAGGGCAAGGGGGCGGGGGCTTTGGGTAGGCTATACATGTACACGGCGCCGATCACAAGCGCCGCGCCGGCGCTGAACACCAGGTCCACCTGGAAGCCGAACAGGTAGACAGACGCCACGGTTGAGACGATGATGGAGAAGGAGGTGGCAAATCCTTTAAGGATGTTGTCTGCGTATTTGACCACCACGGCCACCAGGAGGCCGCCGAAGGCCTGGTTGAAGATGACGCTCCACACCATGGAGGTGTAGCCGAACAGGAAGCCCTTCTCGGCCACCGCCTCGCCATCTTTCCACCATAGGCCGACCAGGCCCATGATGATTCCGAAGATCCCCAGCTGTACGTTTCGCAGCCACACGGACACTGTGCTGCCCTTGAGGATTTTCTCAAAGTAGACGCCGGCGAAGCCCGATGACATGCAGCTGGTCACTACGGCAATCAGACCCACCATGTAGTTCTGACTGGACGTGTCCGTCTCAGACTCCTTCTTAGCCTCCTGCTGCACCTGTGGAAGAAGGACGGGCTTAGTTTGGGTTGAACTGGATAATTGTCCATGTTAGGCTTTTAGATTCTGGGAGATCTGACTGACGCCTCTCATGTTACATGTGTCAATGCCAAGACCACTTTATAACTTATAATATGGTGCTTTTCCTTTCTTTTTTTTGTGTTGACCTTGTTCATTACCTGTTGATCTTGAGAGAGTTGTTTCATGCCCAACTCAAATTCCATGTGTATGTACTGCTGTCATGTATATGCAATATGGCAAACTAAAATTAATCTTGAATAATCCTATACCTCCATGGTGCATGTTTCACAGAGTGGTGATCTACATTCCTCTGTGGTGCGTCTTTCATCTATATTTCAAGATTATTTCAATAGATTATGAAAAATAAATCAGCTATTCAATGTAAACATAATTCTGTATTACAATACAACCTTGTGTGCATATCTTGAAGTATATGCATATTGACAGAGCAGAAGTTCTACAGAGGGTAACGTTGTCCCGCTTGCAGTAAGTTTCTTGATTGGTTGTGCAACAATAGTGAGTCACCACTCTGTCCCGCAAATGGGACAGCTCCTCTATGCTACTACCTATTTCACAGAAGTCGACTAATCGAGGACTAATCGATTATAGAATTAATCAGCAACAAATGTAATAATCGATAAATAGAAAATTTGTGAATATAAATATTGTGTGGTGGCTCCTCTATGCTATACTACGTGATTCACAGAGTGGCGACCGACCTGTACGATGCCCACACCGAGGAAGAGCAGCATCAAGGAAAGCCACTGGAGTCTGGTCAACCTCTTCCTCAACATGATTACACTGAACAGAGCTGTGGTCAGGATCTTCAGCTGGTACGTCACCTGCAGATACCATACAGGAAATGAATGGTAAATGTCGGTCCTAGAGCTGGTGAAATAAACTAACCCAGAAAGCGGATGCTGGGGGATTTACTGAGGCATCGTCACCCAACAGATAAGAGTCCAAGGTATAACATTTCTTTTCATTTAAGTGAAAACAAAGAAATAATGAAAATGAGAGTGTGAGTTGGTGTTCCAAAGAGTTTGCGCTTTTGTAGTCCATACGTTTGACTTTGAAACAGTTCTCTCATCAACCAGTCTGATGCAGAAGCATTTAAAACAAAAGACAAATGTGTATATAAATAAGTATATATGATCATCTAATAATAATAAATCAATGTATGATTTATAAAATAAACAAGATTTATCCAATGAACATAACATTACTTCTCTATTTTGCATTTATCTAAATAATAAATGACCAAATATAAGTATATTGAACAAATTAATTATGGCTCCATTAAGCAGACTGGGGTATTAGCAGAGATGGAAAACAGGGGGCTGAGGGAACACTCAGGAGGTCAACAAGAATTCCTTGAATTTGGTGCAGTACAATCAAGATAAGATTAGAGGCAATTACCTGGAAATGTGCCGCGGGCAGGTTAGAGATGGCGATGTACTGAAGGTTGTTCTGTAGGGTGTAGATGAGCGACGGAACGGCCATCTTCACCGTGTCCGTGTACTGGACGAAGATGCCGTCGTACAGGTAGCTGGCCATCGTTTTCAAGTTACCTGCACAAAGATACAATTCATCAGGAGTGCTGCCTTAAGAAACATGGTAGAACTAGCCCTATGCAGTCGCCCCGACTGCTTAACGTATATTCCCAAAAACAAAACTGAAAGAAAATGGGGGCAAATCCATGCACCCGGTCAAAGGTGCAAACCAAAAAGTGTCCATCTTGAAAGTGTTGGCCTCAGAATCAGTTCATTAACACAGCAAATCTGGGACAAATCCATCCGTTCAAAGGTTAACAAGGAAGGATCTGCGCGGCGGTGGCGGATGTCACGTTCAAGTCATCATCTTCCAGTATGCTGTGCAATTCATGATCAATTCCACTGCAGATTGAGACATACAGTGGTAGGTTCATAGGTTATGAAGCTGACCTAACTAGACATGCTTATGACAGCCCGTGTGCTCATCCTCTTTTGCCCATCCATTTGCTTTGAGTTCCGTTCCCATATACACATTTTACTTCCCCCCTTCTGATTAACCACAGATTATGCCTGCAAAACAGGGCTTTGAACCGATATTTTTTCCCACTTGGTTCGTTCCGAGCAGAATTGGAATAATAATGTTTCCAGTTATGAGTTCAACCAACAAATTGACGTTCCCGAACCGGTTACAACAAAAAAAAAGATTGTTCCCGGAACGGATAATTTCGTTCCTGTCAGATGTTTTATGCTATATAATATATGTCAGGTCGAACCCACAACGACTCGCTAGAGACCTGCTGCCTGCTGGTAGCGCTCTCATTGCACGGCAGGGGCGAACCCACAACAACACTCAACAGAGACCTGCTGCTGTAGATTTTATAAATATTCTTGTTTTATTTTTGAAGTTATCCGAAAGTGCACTTCTTTGAGGAACAAAATAAAACAGGTATTCACCGGTTACCATTATTTTTAAAAAACTGTTCCTGTTCCGGAACATAAAAAATAATAACGTTTCCGGTTTCATTTGAGTTCCCTGGACAATATGAAAAGTTCCTGGTTTTAGTTTTCGTTCCTTGAACCGGTTCAAAGCCCTGCTGCAAAACCACTTAGTAGTCTGGACTTTCTTTTTGGCAGTTTGAATGGAAACATACAATATACTTTATGGTCGATTCAATAATCTGTACGAGTGCCTAGTATGGAAAACTACCTCTCTTCTGCAGCAAGATGATGAGCAGGCAAGTGGCCAGCTTGAGGAATTCTGCCAGAACCACGGCCGAGGTGGAGAAGAACCGGTCCCCGGGCAGAGTCCGCACGTACCGGATGCTCAGGATGAGAGAGGCATTCTGGATCACCAGCACTGCCAAGCTGATGTATTTCACATTTCGGTTGGCTGGAGAGAAAAAGAGATAGGCTCACATAAGGGCAAGACGCCGCAAGGGGAGGTTACCATACCCCTCCATCTCCTTGTCACTCTAACTCACTTGTAACACTTGTCACTTCTCGCACCCACTCCCACTGCCGACACCCACTAGTGACTTTAAGCTCCTCCCATTGGGCAGGTACATGGTACCTATGACCAGGGCTAAAAGACAAGTCCAGCTTTGTCCTTGCAGACATTACACACCTCAATAAGGGACAATGAACACTGGTGGTTGTCAGTTGAGTGGACGACCTTTGACATATACAATGCAGCATAAGATGATGATTTTTTTTTTGCCTATTTTTATTCTACTGTTTCTCATTTTATTTAATGTTGTTATTTTATCTTGCTGTGTATCGTTGTCTTGCACTGTCTGTAGGATGTTTCTAGTTGCCATGATAATGGCGCTGTTTGAGGGGGATGATTACACTCAAAATACGCGTCATTTCTCGGATACGCCAGCGGACCGCGGGTATAACCACTGCAGGGTTACACCCGAGCCACGAGCACCCTCTCGATTTCCCTGATCCACAGGCGGTGCCTGCAACACTTGCCTTGCAACAGGTGTTAATGCCTGATCCAAGAGCATTCCATTTCCTACCCATATTAACCTGAATTGCATTCTCACCTGACAAACTGCTAACTTAACATTCCAAACACATTTGTGAGTTGACCATTTCGTCCATGAATATTCATTCACTGCAACCTGGATTTACCTGCAGTTATGAATAAATCAATATCTATGCGTCTCCATGTCAATCTCTCTTTCATTCAGTCTCTGATCTGCCGCTCTGAACATATACATAAATGAATACGATCTTTTAGATCTTTAAATGTGAAATTTTCCATTACAAAAATATCCAAACTATTCATATTGATGCAGATATTAACAAATATAGTCATATCGAAATAAATTTGGTTCTTCTGAACCTACAAAAGGTACAACAATTAAGTCACTTAAGTCTTTATTTTTTTCCACCGCAAATTTTCTGCGGCTCCCCCAACGTGGGGAAGCAGTGCCATCAGTGGTGGTTGCGGGCATGGTAAGCGAGTTTTCTGTTCTTACCGCGTGTGTTAAACGCACAAACTCAAGAGGCATTGCCACTGCCCACCGTCGTACTTACACACGCACAAGTTCCTGCCGACTGCCGACTGCTTAACCAGGTGTCTCTGCCGGATCTACAATTGTTTGTGTACGTGTTGGAATGTGTGTTCAACAAGTGTGGGTTTCTTAATGTGCACCTTCTGTTAAAATAAAGACTCTGCCGCTTTCCGGAGCGGTCAGACTTGGCACCGTATGTCCTGCTGTGTGTATGTGTCAATTCACTATTCACTGATGTTCCGTGCCTTGTCTCATGACTTGCCTCATGCTGGTAACCTATGGATATAGTAATATAGAATATATCCAACACACATTGACACGCGCAAAAAGATAAAGATTGCACGTGCAAGCTGCAAGTACGGAATCCGTGCCAATGACTCCCGAGATCGTACAATTAATGCACGCTGTAAGCACAGACAACTCGCTTATCACGTGTGTGCACGCAGCCATGTAGCATAACAGCTGCGCTCCACAAACTTGCGGCTGACTTGGACGTCCCGTGCCGTCTCGACTGCCTCTCCACGTTTTCCAAATAACGTATTATGGGTAAAACCGTCAGAAGAGGGTGTCGTGCACACTGCACTTGTTGGGCGAACAGAGCGTGCACGCTAAACATTCTACTGAAAGTCTGCATCTCTCTGCGTTTCTCAAAATCGTACGGAGGTTGTGCCCACGACGCACGGAGGTCGTACGATCTGCCCACATTTTTGCACGTAGACAGGACGTAGGGGTACGTACGGCCAGTTGTGCCCAAGGCTTTACTCTGTCTCAAGCTCATTACAAATTAATGTATACCCTAACATTTTGATGGTTTTCATATTAATGTTTTTTTTTAATTATGTCCATTTGTTTAATGCAATGTAGAAAGAACTCAGATAAAATGTATCTGGATAAATAGGGGAAGCGGCAGCACAAAACTGCTGACAATAATGATTCAACTCCTTGTCGACCATCAATTATAAAAATGGAATGGGCAACTAATTTAATAAACTATAGTAATGAGATGCACCAGCGCGGTGCATGCTGGTCTGACACCGTTGGTGTCTCAGCCTGCACCGGTGCGGCCCTTAAATAGAGTCCGAACGAACCTCGCAATAGCTGTCAGCGGCAATAGCTGAGTTCAGCTATTGCCGATGCGAGTTCCTCTATTCCCAGCTCCTCCACGTGGGGACAGCCTTTCGTTACACTATACACATTGATTTAAGTCACTCAAACGAGCCAGTCACTCAAACGAGCCCTGCAAACCCTATCACCTCAAACCAAAAATCCTGAACAAGTTAACACAGTTAGCCTTTTTTTAAAATGCGATTTCTGCAATCAATCATGATCATTTCATTTACTACGGTACCATGGGAATTACGCGAACTGGTATGGCAGCATGCCAACCAACCTCTGCTGACCACGTCATCAGCATCAACTTCGTCATGCAGCCTGAAACATGCAGAAAATAATTATTTGAATTTACCGCGTATCTGCACGTGTTGTAGACATTATTAAGAGGACCAGGGAACGATTTCGCTTGGTGGTCCCCTCCCGGGATTCCGGGAGGGGGGGGGGGTTGTACGCGGTACTTTAGCACAGCGTATACATTCATTAAAATCAAAATCGCGTTCATGTTGGAACGGGCAAATTATTGTTTTCTTCCTAAATGAAAAAAAAAAATGATACAAATTCTGCAACCGTGGCTCATGCAGGGTTAAGAACAGACGTTCATACTCCGTCATCCGATACCCGGAAGCGCACTTTGTAACTGCATTCTTTTTTCCCCCCATCTCTCGCTCTCTCGCGCTCGCTCTCTCTCTCCCCAAAAAAATCAACGCAGTTCAATGACGGAGAGCGTGTGAGAGAACGTGGCAGAATGCCAAAGGCAGGATCAGGGACTATAGAAAAACAGACAAGTGTAAAAAAAAATCCATGTACAGTATCTACTGTAACACCGGCTGAGGGTGATCGTTACACATATAACACGAATCCAAGCTTTATTCATTCAGTCAATACGCTCGGACACGGATCCGTGCATTACCCGGACATTAATTTAAAAAAACCGGGGTTTTAGTAATAAAAAGTTACCTTCGCTCTGCCTCCGCGCCGCTCCGTCCGGGGCAGCGGCTGCCATGTTCGACTTGCTGCTAACCCTGGAGCTAACCGAGCTAACAGCAGACCCTGGCCGGCTGGCGCTGAATAAACACTCGGTTTACAGCACAAGGCCGCCTCTTGTCCTCCCCTCTCCGTCCTCCTCACACCCTGGAGGACGGCTGTGGACGTCCCCGCCCTGCCGACGCCTGCGGAGATTCTGGCATTCCTCCCTGTAACGCTCATAGAGCTGTATGAGGGAAAACTAGAGACGGGATCAGCGCCGATCAGTGAAGCGTTTTACCACGCCGTGTTAAAGGCACAGTTACCGATCACCAAGTACCGATTTTAAAAGTAACTAAGTTCGTTAGTAACCACCTCGATCGCGTTAAAGTTTTTAACGCGATCGAGGTGGGATCGAGATGCTTTAGAAACACGCTTATGAGAAATTAACTCATCTAGTGCCTGTTTTCAAATTCAGCGCGTCCCAGTGCAGAGGAAATTTCAGACTTTCTTATCATCAGGGGAAAAACGCTGTTTCCATTATTTAGTTATAGACGAGTTCGGCGGGTACTTCCGGTGTCTGAATGTCACGTCCGGTGTCATTTAGTTTGCTGTGTTTTGGGTTATTTTTCAGCATGGATATTCGGTGGGACCACACACCTACAGGGTTATTTAAAACGGATGGTGGTAACTTGCAGTGTGCTATTCAACACCCTAATGCTCTCGTGTGGCTCTGTGACCCACAAACGCATGATTTAATAATCAGTGCAACTCGTTCCATTTTCTCATTCCTTTTGGAATGAATAACTAGTAGAAGCAGCCAGCCTATTGGTCCAGAAGAACATGTGACCACTCGGTGAGTAACTTTAAGTCGGATTTTGAATGTACTTCATCAATATTTATACAAGATTATGAATGGGGCGAGTGGTGTGATGTGTAACTGGTCACAGAGCGACACCTAGTGGTCAGATTTTGAACTGAAGAAGCAACATGGTACATTGAACTGTGGAATCGTGTATGACTGTAACTATAATATATCGCAAAGGCTTTATGCACATCTGTTGGGTGTATGTTGTTGATTCCAGTGTTATTGTCACATTTATTTCACAATGTCCATTCACAAATACATTTTGGTCTACTGTGCACAGTTGATTTTCCAGAACTATGGCATGTTTGCCCCCATCTTGACGAATATGGTTTAATTTATGTTCTCTGATAAAGGCTCTGCATTTTCCCATGCCTGCAAATTAACCTGCCTGTTGAGAAAATGACACACCTGAGACCTCCTGAGCCAAAAAGCACCACTAACTTCTGAAACTTTGGCTAAGCTTTTGGACACTTCTTTCATTTAATAGATTTTCTGTTTGTTGTCTCTTATCTATGTCTATTGTCTTTTTGTACAGTAATCAGAATGTATAATATTGTTTGCGGTAATACTTTTCATTTTAAATTCAGGTATTATTGGAACGACTCCAGAATTAAAAAAAAAAAAAAAAAAAAATATTAATAATATTTTTTCATTATGAACAATTAGTAATTTATTTATTCATGAAAATAATGAATTATTAGTCCAACCTGAAGTAACCCTGCTAGCAACCAGTGAGGTGTACTGCAATAGGACGATCTGTTCTGACGCCACTAGGTGGGGGAAAAGGATCGTGTAGGCAGCGGTCATGTCCGTTTGAGCTAAAGTATAAATATGGTGCTGGGTTCACGTTAGTTTGAGCTTTAATCATTATATAATTTAATGTTGTCGCAAGCCACTACAGTTATGAACAGAATCCACATCCGAAAACACGCGTTTTTGAATGAAAAATTTTTACCCCCTGACTGTGGACATGCCATGGACATTTGGGCATGAAGTGACTGGGCACCTAATATGCTGTAATTTTAGCTCCAGAATTTGGAGAATTTTAATAAAGTAGAAAGAAAATCAAACGATGCTATTATGAAAGAAAAACTATTGTTTGCTTTTGACTTTATTAAAATCAGATTCTGGAGCTAAAATTACAGCATGTTAATGATGACTTGATTTGGAGTTGACTTGGGACTTGGCTTGACTTACCTGCCTTATTGTTTTCAAAACAGAATTGGCATATAGGGCAGTCACTGACCGTCAAATATACAGTACAAAAAGCCCTTCAGAATGACAAATGACCAAGTCAACATTGACTTCAGAGGAACAAGACTGGCCTTACAAGACTAGTATGCAAACAACAATTGTTGTTTGCATACTATGGATAGGGCAGTTGTCAACACTGATAGAGATTGCACAGAAGACCCAATTGTACACTGAATTGCTAGTTATTTTAAAAGGTCTTGTTGTATATTACAGATGGCCAAAATGAACCTTGTATATATGAGAGAGTTCTGTGCACAGTGCAAATTGCCATGTCTTGAGTTTGGTTAGAATAAGGATTAATATCCGGAGTGAGCATTATTTTAAATCAAATTGTCATAACATTTGGCTGAGTGAAGTGGTCTAGATTCAACCAAACCATGGTGGTGTCTATGCTGCTTTACCATTCTGTAATCATCTTTATAATTATTTTTTTTTAGTTGAAGATTGTTAACAATACGGCAAGGAGATTGAATTTTGGCTGAAAGGTGCAGAGGGTCAAGCTCAAGCAGCGCCCTCTGGAAAACCTCAAAGGTATAGCTTCCTGCGGTATTGCAGGTTGAAGGTGTAAATGAATATTAAAAAGGGCTTGTTGTGGGGGACGTGCGCTGGCCAAGTGGGTAGAGAGCGCGTCTCCCAGACCATAGGTCGAGCAGTGTTCAAATCCCCTGTCTGGCTTTTCTGCAATGTCTCCCCCCGACTCTTCTTCCCAGTTTCCGATTTAATCCTGTCACTATCTCTCTCAATAAAGAATGAAAAATGGCGCTTGCGCCCAAAAAATAACTTTGTATGTATGTATGGCAGATAGCTTCATGCCAACATGAACGTTGTATACGAGAAAGTTCTGGAAACTCAACGCCACACACACTGTGGCACTGTGTGTGTGAGTGTGGTGATATGTGTGTGTAAGACAGTGTCAGTACAGCATGTGCGAGTGTGTGGCCGTGTGTGTGTGCTCCGAAATGCTATGCATCTGCTATGTCATCGAACAAGTGACTGGTGATTGCTATGTCAACAGAAGAGTAAACTGCTCTGTGTTCATTGCACTCAAACACTGTTTGAGAAGCAATATGTTACATTGAACCGTGGAAACGTGATTGTGAAATGGAATGCAATGCATATATGTGTGTGTGTGTTATATTACAAAGGCATTATGCATGTACAGAATCGCATTGAACCTAGTTAATAGTGCAAGAATACTAATTACTAATATTTATCATAGCCATGCAACAACAGATCTTTAGATCAATGGCGGCAGATCTTTGTTGTCCTCTGTTTGCCCATGGAGGACAGACATTGACAGAAATATATTGCATAAACTAGGAGTTTATGCAATATATTTCTAGTAATGTTTGATTAAGATCATCACACATCACATCAAGTTTGCAGACGACAACCACTCTCATTGGACTCATCAAAGAAGGCGACGGTGACCTGCTGATCAACTGGTGCGGGGGAGAACAACATGCAACTCAACTCCCAAGACGGTGAAGGCAGTGGCGAAATTCCTGGGGGTGCACTCCTTACTTTTTTTAGACAATGGCATGCTGTTGTTTGGAATTCAGGAATTAATCACCAAAAACAGCAAAATAAATAAGCGTATATAATAATAAATGTTTATTATATGTCTGGACATATATAAAGATACAGTGACAAACAACAGCAAATAAACAACAGAGGATGCACTTCCTTCAGCATGCTGGAGCCACAGCCAAACACAGGCTGTATTGCATCGTTTGTCGGCTGAGAAACTAAAATGCTGCTGCGTACTATTCATTGACACTCCACACGTTGGATCGCTTCCGACCCTCCCATCCTGGACACTTTGTGTCCAAGCCACTCCCCCTCAAGAAACTTGACAGAACCTCACACCATAAGAATAGCTTCTTCCCTGCTGCCATACGGTTACTGACCGCCAGGTAGTCCCGGATGGGGCAAGCTACACAAGCCACTTTCTGACCACAACACTCCCCTATCACCACTTGGCGAAACCCCCAACTATCTGCTATCTGCACAGTGAGAGACTGCCCCCCTGAATGTAGACCTCAAGTTCCTTTTGTTACATGCCTATTCTGTGTCTGTTC
Organism: Bregmaceros cantori; assembly: GCA_900302395.1. NCBI lineage: Eukaryota > Metazoa > Chordata > Actinopteri > Gadiformes > Bregmacerotidae > Bregmaceros > Bregmaceros cantori. The sequence continues at coordinate 4,888 of OMKY01051414.1, read as the reverse complement.
CTTGTCCCCAATGCACATGTAAAATATGTAAGCTTGTATCATTGACAATAGCAATAAAGTTGATTTGGATTCTGGTTCTAATAATCCACTCACATCTGCTGCATGGTTTAAACTCTTGACAGACTGGCATTAGTCCTGCATCATTAGAATCAATCAATTCAATGCTATCCTATCCGGACTACATTCCCATGCATGCCTAATTGTCAGCCAGAGGTGCAAATACCTCCTCTGGTTAATGTTTTTTCTTTTGATTATACATACCTATTACCAGAAGCTTCATAGTATGTCTTAAATATGTTCCTACAGATCCTGACTGAGAATGCTGATTTGAGGCCATCTTACTGTCCACACAACTGCCGCCTTCGCTTAGTTGTATGCATATGTTATGCATCTTATGAATGGTCAATAAATTGATTTTCTAATTCATTCATAATACGCCTCTCTGCGGAGTCTAGAGGTAGTGTAAAAGGACATCCAATAGAAGCTCCCGATTCGATTGGAGCAGCCAATCGGACGTCCGTGACGCCATTGTGACGCATTGACAGTCGCGCCCAATCGGTAGCACCTCTACTTGCGGGCCGCAAGCCCTGGTTCAACCTTCTGCTCTCCGGAGGGGCACCTTCAACCGGCTCCCACACCGTCAACAACCAGAAAACTCCCCAAGCCCGACGCCGCCCCCGAAGAACCATGTCTTTCCTCACGTTGAGCCGGATAGCACCCAAGATCCTCAGTTCCAAGGTAACCGCGGCGCGACTGTCAGTGGTGGGTCCACGGGGAGGTCGGTGTAGCTTAGCGGTAACCCCCCCTCCTGGAGCGCTGTCCTAGCCGGCTGCTAGCTGCGGGAGGAGTCATGTGTCGTTCGCGAACTGGCTGCGCCCGTCCCATAAATACTTTCAAATGAACCTGTATAACATAACCCTTACTCAAATTTGACATCCGCTCGTGTAAGCTATCGCTTGTATGGATCTACAAATAGGGTTTACTCATGCTATTCTTCTCATAACAAGTAATCCGTTAGGTGATCTGGATACACATTGTTTTATTAATTGCTATTCACCCCCCACACACATACTCAAAACATGTTTCGATTGACAAGCTATGCTTCATATATTTTTCTTTATTTCTTTTTTTAAAAGAATGTTTTCTCTATGGGTTTACCACGGAGGTTGGAGGTGCACCGATGCAACCAACCCAAATAGTTGATTTGTACATTTTCTACCATCACTAACCTGAGCGGCTAACGGCTAGCCCGCGGAAGCTAGCACGGTACGAATCCCCTAAGTGGGGCCACATTCTTGTACTTGACCTGCCAACAACCCTGCAGTTTGAACACAAACTAGCGATGTGTTGCATCGTTAAGTCATGTTTTTAACATTTCTAACCATGCGCTACATCGGCGCAGAAATTCTTGAATGACGACCGACGTGTTCCATTAACACGAATGCGGAGGCTCGCCGTGTCCACTGCCCGGTCCTGTGGGTTTTTGTCGGCAGAATCGGTGGGGGTGTTTTTGGGTACACGCTGTTCTAAACAGCCGGTTATCACTTTATTTATCCTGCTGCCACCGCTCGTCCTCCGCACGGCGCGGCTGCCGCCGTCCCGCACGCCTCTTTGACAGCCGCCGTGCGGGGGGTTGACCTTCACACCGTCGACGTGTATTAAAAAGTTGAGCCAGACACGACTCTTCCCAACCCACGACGCCTGTCAATGTAACGTCGTGCGGTGACGTTGACGTCAATTATTCAGAAGCGTTGGTTATTTCAATTTAGTTTTATTGTTTTTAGGGTGGCCGTCAGACAAGGGCATGTCCTCGTCACTATACACTGAAGGATCCACCGCATAAAGACGGGCAGACCGGTTACTATTCAGAGGTATTTTGGGGACACCAGTCTTTCGCTCATTCATCTCAAAATGCCCGTTTGGTACCGTTATTTCTGTCTGATGGCTGTGCCCGGTCAACGGTGCGTGTGTGTGATCTAAGGATGAAACAATCTAGGGGTGTAATCATGTAACAATGAAAAATATTCGTTTATCATCGATTTAATAATTTCCCTTTAAAAAGGAATTCCTATGTAATGTCTTGTGGTACCATGTAAGACAGCACTTTTACCTGTATGACAAATACTTTCTCAACACCATAACTGTAAAGTAAAACTTTTACTTTTAATTTTTTACATGCCTTATCAGTCCCTGCCTGCCTGCAACAGCTTTGGGGTTACACCCTGTGCCTTACTAGCTATATGTTGCTCTATGGGCTATTCATGCTAATTTGCTAATTAAAAGATGGAAAATATGCTCTACGGGTGCGATTCGTCGGCCTATTCGATCATTACATTTGTTGTGGACTATATATATTTATTATAAATATTATTGTCCAGGATATGAATTGGTGATGTTGTCTGACTGAGGCCAACCTTCATTGGACCATGTGAATGTGACATTCCTGTAATACAAAAGATTAAATGGACATGATTGACATATATATTAAGAGATTCATCAAAATATGATTAATAGTCTGAATTAATTGCAATGCTTTGAAGTATTTTAATTGTTGGCATTCATTGTACAACTATTGGATGCAGGCTGATTATGTGGTAATATACTGTAAAGATGCAACCCATAATATAATCAATGATACTTGATTATTGAATTAATCGCCATTCACCAACTACCTCGATAATCGCCAGTTGTAATTGTTTCCTTATTTGGTCTTTCCTCCACTCAAACATGTTGAATATGTCCCCAGTGACGGTCTACATTCCCAGTGTCATACCCCCCACCCCTCTCCCCACCCATTCACTTCGAAATTGAACACCGCTGATTCCTACAGCAACGCAAGTTATACAATAAAGATGATGCCTAAACTTGAGTGGAATTCTAAATGTTATATGCTAGCACAGATGTATAGGTTTTTCCATGTCAACACTGAAATGGAAATGTGAGTGTGCAATCTGCCAAATCAGATTTCCTTTTTAACATTAATAATGATTTTACAGGTCTGTTTTCAAGTTATGTGGGTGAATATTGATATTATAATATTGACACCACTTGCAAGTTTGAAATATGAAACAAAGTTTGGATATATTTGTCCTTTTTTTATTATTCTCAAGGAATCGGAAACAAATTGGAAATCGAGATTTCAAAGACACAAATCAGGATTTTATTTTTTGGCAAAATCGTGCAGCCCTAGTTTAGATTAATCGGCACTAAACATGGACGATTAATCGATGATGAAGATAATGTTTGCAGCCCTAATATACTGACTATGATGTTGCTTAGGGTGAACTTGGCTACTGATTCTGTAAAAAAAAAGTGCAAGCATGTGCTGTTTTGATGAAGTCACATGATATGTTGGCAGGATATACACAAACGATGGAATGCGATCTGTTTTATGTATCGCAGGCTCGCTTTGTGTGCCTTTTCACCACCACCCCCCCCACCAATCATTATATCATGAAAAAGTATTTTAAAAAGCGGGAAAAGTGAGGCAACAGCTATTTACATTTCAAAGAACGGCGGATAATAAGTTCATGATTCTTTTTTTAAATTCTATTCACTTCCGCCTCACAGTTAATTAATTGATTTGTGTAATTACATTTTAGGCATTGGGGTACACATTTACTCGTCTGCGAGAACTGGAATCGAATAATCGATGCAGGCTTTGTGATTTAGCAGCCATCCAGTAAAATTAATTTTAACGTGGAAAAAACATCTAATAAATTAGTTTAAGAAACCTCTGTCTGTATCCTTGTGTGTTCCACGCACAGCCGCAACGCTCCACTGAATGCTCTTAAATTTGGTCTGTTTCACCCAGGACATAAAATACTGAAGATTTTGATAGTTGAACAACTATTCACTTCGCGCGTTCTCCCTCTTGTCACCATTGCATCCTCCTACGCCTGCAACTAACAATTATTTTGATCGATTATTCAGCCATTTTTTCTGACGATTAATCAGTTCATTTAAAAAATATACATTTCAAAAATGGAGTGATTATTAGCGTTCTTTATCATAATGAAACATTTATTATTGTTATTATCATTATTATTAGCAACTTTGCAATATTAATATTGTAAACCTTTTGTTTTGCTATCTCCGCTTATTGCTAACATTTCATTTTTTTAGTATTGCAAGAGCTTACTCTTGGGTTTCGTCTAAGGTTGCACGTTGTCTTTATTGTACTGGGGACTTTATTGTATTGGAACAATAAACATTGAACATGTTTGTGCGGGAGTTGGGCCAAACAATGAAACAATTAATCACTGCAGATCAATCGATTATCAAATTAGTTGGTGAATGGCGATTATTTCAATCGATTTAAATCGGTTGCAGGCCTACTTCCTCCTCCAACTGTTTCCTCCTCTTTGACTATCTGCTAGAACGGATGCTATGATGCAGAATGGAGTTCTGTCAGATTCTCAGTCACCCGTTTTCCCTTGAGCACCATCAGTGAAGGAAGTCCAGTACACGCGTGCCTTGGGGGAGTTTACTCATTACATGCTCAATTTGCTGAGGGAAGTAGATGCAAATATGCAAACGGAAAAAGAGAACTTTTTTTTTAAAGTTATTTTTTCCAGCGTCAGCGCCGTTTTTCCATCTTTATTGGACTTTATTGGACTTTGTTGAAGAGATCGGGGGTTGACATTGCAGACAAGTCGACGAGCGTAGTCGAACTCACAACACTGCGGACGCTGCGGCAGACGCGGACCCCGAAAAATAACTTTAATGTGCATCTTTTCCTAGATACATGCCCATGTTGTGAAGTATGTTTATCTAGGAAAGTACAAATATGTGTTGAAGTAATGTGTATATTCATAATTTTTAATTTAAAAAAATGGTGGGCGCGGTGGCAGAGTAGTTATAAAGCGGGCCCCCCGGGCCATAGTTT
>OMKY01051409.1:0-11513 GCA_900302395.1 Bregmaceros cantori | reverse complement strand
AGCGGCAGCAGCAAATGCAGCACCACTACCACGACACACAAACACACACGATTCCGTAAAACGGTGTGAGTGACCAATGGGGCGTTTTTGGTAAATACAGACATAGTAACGTCTAACGAGTAACTTATCGCTTTAGAAATAATGTAACTAGGAGTGGATCACCTGTCAAGGGGGGCTAACGCGTTAGATTACAAAGTTGCTCAAAAAGTAATCCGTTAGTACTCCGTCCGTTATTATCACGGATTACACCCAACTAAGGCTGAACGATAAACCGCAAAAGTAGGTTAACCGCGGTGCGCCCCCTTGCGGTTAATAGACTGCGAGGGTTGCGGTTTTAATTGCAGTTTCTTGTCTCCCGTCTTAAAATAAATCTCCATGCACGCTGTGCCTTTAAGTGCATCGCCGCACTTAATGTATTTCTGTGTGTGTGTTAGGGCTGGGTATCACTAGGTACCCCACGATACGATACTATCACGATATTTTACCCACGATAACGATAATATCACGATACAGCGATTCTACGATTATCGATATATTGCAAGCAATTTCACCCACGATACATCACGATATCTGTGTCACTGAAGGAATTCAGAATTTATTAATTGCACTGAATCAATTTCACATGAATTACACATGAATTTCACGAAAAAACAAGAATCAATAAAAAACAAGTAAAATAAAGTGTACTGGACAGTGTACAGAATGATTCAAAGTAATGCTTCAAAAATATTTTCTGCAAAGTAACAGAAAATTAGAAAACAAAATAAATGCAGAAAACAAACTCTTGTTTTGATCACATAGCGTTTGCCTCACTGGAATCACGACTCAATTCTCACGTTATAGTTTGTCATTCCATCATGTTATTGTATATGGTTGGTCTCTTCGAACCTCCTGGTGTTAACGTTCTTTTTCCTTCCTTGTCGGGAGTCGTAAATTCCTTCTTGGATTTTCATTCATTCATTCTTTCTCATTTTTCCTATTCCATGCTATTGCTAAAATTGCTAGTGCTATTCTATTTGTCCCCAGAACCAAGTTAGTTTGCAGTGGTTAATCTTGTATTTCCACTGCTGTTACAGTTATAACTTGTTCCTTTTAACTTATTTTTGCCTTAAACAATAAATTAACATAGTTACTTTAACTTAGTTACAGACAGTCCTTTTTATATTTTACTTACTTCTTCACACACACACACACACTTTGAAATTGATTAGTCGAGACGAGTGGTTTCAGAGGAGGCATTTCAGAGTGCACTGAAAAGTTATGGTCAGTACTTTGATTCAGGTTTAGACAGAGGTCTGAACCTCAAGTCCTATATTCAAACCAGGACTTGCAGGGCAACAGGGGGAAGCTGTGTGATGCTGTTTCTGAAAGACATGGAGCTGGACAACCTCAACTGTACAAACTTCTGCTGTTTAAAGTGGCTTACACCTGCAACACAATGAGCCAAGGCCATTTAAGCAGCCTAGCTCTGCTGGCCATTGAGCGGACACTAGTGAAGTCCTTTGGAAAGAAACCAAGCTGGTACGAACGGGTCACAGACCATTTTCTTGAAAACGAACGGAGGGTTGAATTTACGTATAAATAGACTGTGTGTGTGTGTGTTTGTGTGTGTGTGTGTTATAACGGTCGTATCATAACGCTGGTGTTGTGTTCAGATACAGAGGAACTGGCCTATTCACATTCCGACATGTGCACTCTGCTGTTAATAACAACCTATCCAGCCATACAGATAAGAATTTTGCAAGTGCATGCGTCAAAGTTTCTGCCTTCAACTAAGGCACATGGTTGTGGTCATGGTCAGTAATTCAGACAGAGGGAGTAAGAGAGAGAGGGGGTGCTGTCATGCTGTGATGACAATGCGGTGTGTGTGTGTGTGTGTGTGCGCCAAATGCCAACCATCACTCTTATGTGAAGCCCCACTCTGCCGGTGACAGTGTTGACAGCTGACCTAGTACTAACCATCCTTTCGTTTTAATTTACCTCCTCCACCAAGGAGGTTATGTTTTCAGTCATGGACAGATTTCCATTACATTTTGACCAGAGGCTTCTTTTAGCGTAATTAACCCAATGGCTTTGGCAGAGGTGTGCACTCTCTGAGTATTTCTTCAAATATTTTTTTCATTCCTTTTTTTTTCTTCACACACACCGGAATTATGTACTTATGGACAACGTAGGAAATAACTCAAGATACGTCTTATCTTCAAAATTCCTCAAAGTAGTCAACCTTTCCTTTACTGATAGCAGTGGTGTTCACTTGGGAACACCTTTGGCGTTCCTTCAGTGCACTTCATTATGTAGTTACATGAAATGGTTTTCACTTTGCAGGAGTGCCTTGTCAAACAGTTTCTGCATTTCACCCTCTTTCTCTCTCGCTCTCTCTCTCTCTCTTACAAAGCATGAGTTTCTCTCTTTCTGTAATTCATCCTTTTGGCTTCTCCCTCGCAGAGCAGATTTCTGAGTCCGAGGCAAGGCATTGCAGTACACACAATACAGACACTTCTTCTTTTCATTCTCTTCCAGTCCCTCTCTTTTGTGGGTACACACAGACACACACACACACACACACACACACACACACACACACAATTGTGTGTGTTAGTGTGTAGTACTTTGCACATGTAGGTGCAACATATGTCCACTTATTTTTCTTGCTCATATTTATTCATTCAAGCTTCGCTTGCGGTTTCCTCCACGGACATGCACAACACGCACAACACTCACACACACACGCACGCGCTTTCCTCCATATTTCAACGATATTGAGTATACTGCAAAGTTTGCAAACACATTGGAATTAAATCGAACATTACCTTCAATAGTGACAGTTGAAGCATAAAAAAATCTCACTCCTCTCTGCATTGCTCCCGTTCCCTCCATCCAATATCGGCCAGGTAAAATAAACCGCGAAAGGCTCTCCCAACTGGGCAAACACAGAATTTGAAGATAATGAAAACATGCATGAACAAAATTTGCTTCCTTGATTTTTTTTTTCCCGCTCGGCCGCTGCCAATCTGTTGCTTCGTGCTGAGCTAAAGTGCTCACTTGATTGCACTGCCCGGGTTCCCTCACGCCGAACCGCACGGATGATGGTGTGAACTTAAATGCGTGTTTTTAATGTTAGATTTGACGCCGTCAGCCAGCAAGAGGATTATTATTGTAACATTCTAAATGCAAATGCGATCATCCTACGGCCAGCGCATGTACGCATATACACACGCACGCATGCATGGACACGCGTACGTGCGGACACACACACACACACACACACACACAGAGACAAATCAAATGCCACAGATACATTAGGGATTTCCTTGTTATCGATACAACGGGCCCCCCCGCAAACACATCCTCACAGCACACTCCTCTATTCTAATACAATCCATCAAATCCAGCTATGCTTTAGTAGAATCAATAATACAAAGTGTAGCATATATTGTCTGTCTTGGAAGTGAGAGCACCCAGTATCATTTTACACACCATGCTGCTTTTCCTATCTCGTTCGCTGCCTTGGTGATTCATTTCACGGCACTGGGGCGTCCCAAAGTCATTTCAGATAACTCCAAATCATTTGGCCACAACATACCATGTATCTAGCACCCAGACAGAAGATTATTGTCACACATTTTGCACAACATATTACAATTAATGCTCATTGTTAGAGTTTGCCTGGAGGGGCATACAAGGTACACGATGCAACACACGATCGGACGGCATGACAATACTAACGTATGATAGCAGTAACACTTTTATTGATATTGTATATTTGTATTGCCTGCACTTGACTGTATAGGGTGAATTGGGGAGCAGGTCGTCACAAAAGTCAGGCTTTGGGGTTCTGGGAAGGGGTTAGGGTAGTGGTTAGGTTCAGGGTTGGGGTTAGTGTTAGGTTTAGCGCCTGGGTTAGGGGTTAGGTTTAGGTTTGGGATTAGGTTTAGGCTTAAGGTTAACCCGAAATGCCGCTGTGATTAAACGACTTTGTGACAAAACAACTTTGTGACGAAACGACCCGTATCTGGTGGATTGCAGTTGCACTAATGTGGGCCACTGCCTAATGTGGGACACCTAAGCTCCAGTGGCTCTGGCTCCTTCCTAAACTAATGAATGCCAGTGAAACTATGGTAAAAGCAAACTATGGTAATCGGTCTAACATTAAGTTCAACTATTCAACACTACATTTCACTGTCCCACATTAGGCAACTGACTGTCCCACATTAGGAAGGTGCAAAAATGGCCCACATTAGGACAATCCACCCTAAATGTTTATAACATTCCCAGTCGCAATGCATGTGGTTTGTCCAATGTATCTTCTAATGTACATATCAAATAAATGAAAAACATAGCAGATGGCATCCTTGTAATCAAAATCGGATAATTTAATAATGACGGAAAATAAGTCCATCTTTCTACGAGGATAACGCTATCTGAGCTCAGCCGGCATTGATGAAGGATATCGACTGTTATAGGAATTATAAAGAGACCTCTCGCATGTAATATGGATTGTATGAGTATCTTTGTGGCCGACATGCAAATAACCTCTGACACTCAGATTATAAGTGACTCACCAAGCATGTATCGGACCTCAGGGTAGGAGAAGAACCAGACCAGACCATATTGTAGCAGTAGAACCAGAACCAGAGTTGTGACCAGAGTTGTGACCCAGGCAGAGGCAGTGGACCCAGCGGTAACCAACGATTGCATCAGAGCTAATGCTCACAGCCCAGAGCCGAGCATGGCCCAGGGCTTGTAGGAACATCCTCAAGAACACACAGAACTTCTCCACTCAAAGCATAACTTTGAGTCATCATCATCATCATCGTCATCATCACTCCCGTAATCTGCCTGACCGTTGGGGCGCCACTGAAGATTTTGCAACCAGCTCTCTCCATCTCCCTCTGTCCACTGCCATTTGCATCGTGTCACTCAGCCTGCAACTTGTCTACTCTTGGATGTTATCATCCCCTCGCTTTCTCTGTCTTCCTCTCCTCCTCTTTGAGAGTCCTTTTATATAATAAAAATGGTTCTTTTGACAACCGTAATCTAATTTAATCTCAATTGCTTGTCTTCACACACACACACACACACACACACACACACACACACACACACACACACACACTCACACATCTGTGGATATCAATGAAAGCATTTCACTGTGGAGTGTGAGAGTATCGTAGCAGCAGCAGAAGCAGTGTTCCCATTAACAAGCCACAGGTGCACATTATACATGCAGATCGACTGGAAAGCCCAGAAGGCATTCCGTGGAATTAAGCAGTTTTTTTCTCTCCCCCTGTCACCTTTTCTCTGTAGGAATTTCAAATCAATACAACCCAGAGGTGTCAACATCGGTGGTTGAAAAGGAATGATTTTTTTTAACTGAGAAGTCAATGTGCCTTCAGAGAGTAAAATGACGATAAATCCCACATAACGCCTTTGACCCTTATACCTAGTCTCTGCACATTAGGGAGAAGTGTGGTATTGAGTAGGGCTGCACCAACTAGGGCTGTTTTGCTCCAAATGTAAAAACTGTGTTTCTTATCCACCATTGCGATATATTGCGGTTTTGTAGTTGCAGGTTTTTGTTCATGAGGGAGTGAGTGGCTGCAAATAGATATTTTAACTGCACTTTATTAGTAAAACGAATGTAAAACTAAGCATGTTTCATTTGTGTTTTTTACAATAACATACATCTTCCTTTATGACAAACCTTTTTTTTTTTTTTAAAGAGGCACATTTAAGGGGAGGTGTGTATTAGAGCCCTGCACTGGGGGACGTGGGACAAATATTGAAAGCTCATTGCGGGTGCAGGCGGGACGCAGCAAGCACACTGCGGGTGCGGAATTAAGCCGCAGTCCCGCAAACTAAAAACATTTAAAAAATTTAAAAGTTATATATCTAACTATTTTAGCTCCGCATGTCTCCGCCAGCATGCGGCTTTTCTTCGACCTATTTGGATCGGATACTTATAGCGTTTGTATCCGATTCCGATCTAACGCCTACCATTCCTGGTCACGCTGCTCGTTTACATTTTAAATAAAGTTGCGGATGTGTACAATCAAAAAAAAAAATCAGATTGCGTTCTGCTCTTCCGTGTTCGGCTCTGCTATCCCGATCATGACTCAGGAGAGCTCATCTAGTGGAAAAATATACCATACTTCAGAAGTAAATGCTGGTCTAAAGAGTGGTGTATTAACAGAAGTTCCAACTTCCGACGTTCGCCTATTGCCGAAAGCCGACCCCGTTCCTACTCGGAACTCTGAATCCTGCAGGATTTGCGGGTGGGCGCGGGACAAACTATTTTAGTTGCGGGCGGGAACGGGACTAAAATTACAATTTTTTTGCGGGATGTGGGCGGGCACGGGACTGAACACTGCGGGAGCGGACGGGAAAATCAGTCCCACGTAGGGCTCTGGTGTGTATGTCTACTAGTCGTCAAAATGCAGTGCTTTCGCTTACAAGTCAGTTAGCTTTTATATTTAAAGCAAAATTTCTGGATGAAATTTTCTACAGTTGTTGGAAATGACAAACGGAACAAGTGATTACATTTTAATGCATTTCTGTAGCCTATAAGTGACGCAACTCGACTCTACTGCATGGGACTAATACAGCTCAAATAGTATAGCAGTTAGCAGTCCTATGGTCTGCCTAGCCGGAGATCCGGGTCTGTGTTGCAAAAATATTTAATAATCCTGCGTTTCTGTAGCCTATAAGTAACGCAATAGCTTCTACATGTTTTGGCATCAGTGACCCCATGGCCTTGGCGCAGGTTTGCACTCTCCGAGTGCTTCTTGTTTATTATTTTACCCGTTTTTAGAAATCCAGTGTTAACATAATGCCTCAGTACTATGCCATGTCTATCTATTTCCCAATAAATCTGTTGCCTGCGTGTGTATGTGTGTGGGTCATTTTGTACTGTTCTCTGTTTTGTTCTTGTAAGAGAGGTGCTATATAAAATATGCAATATAAAGTTTTATGTTTTTGAAATCTGAAGTTTATCTAGGATCTCTATCTCTCAGTCTCATGTCACGATCAGCAGTGTGTGGATGTGTGCATGAGCCCAGGGAACCGCTAACTGCAATAAACCTCAACAGTGCTGTTTCTATCCTGCCTGCTGTCGAGCCATCTATTGCAGTATCCTTGGTTCCTTGCTATCACGTAGATGGTGAGGCAATTTCCTGAAACATCAAAGAAGACAATTTGTTACCGCGATGAAACCATGAGAAATCAGTTTTTAGAGATTCTGGCCACTGGGACAGTGGCAAAAATTAATGTTTCTGCTCATTGAGTTACCAGGAAAATCAATAGACTTCTCGGTTGCTTGGGTTCACTTCTGGTATCATTTGGTGGATTTGTTTGATATATAATTTCCTAGACAGAGTGAATAGATCGTTATGTTACATTGTTGTGGTGTTATCTCATGAGGTGCCCACTGTCCAATGAACAATTATTCGGATTCTGCCATACACGTCTGTTTTTTCCAAGTATCCAATTTCATCTTTTGCTGCTCAACAGAGGAAGGACCCCGCTAATGAACGTTTCCCTATTCCCAATAGGGTGCAGGTGGTTTAATCGCTTCATTCAGCCCCATATACTCTTGTGCCTGTGGCTTATCCCCACTGGCATAAGTAAGTATAAGCTTCCCCAATCTCTCAGAGTCTGTTGCCCTACAACATTAATTACTTTTCTACATACAAAAAAAAATCCATTTTTATTAAAAGGATTCGTCAGAAACTGGCTTGAAGAGATTGGGAGTAGACATCGCAGGAAAGCCGATGAGGGAAGTAGAACTTGTGGCACTGCGGCCGCTGTGATCCTAAGCCACAGCGCCGCTACTATGACTCGGGGCCTTCTTCAGGTGCAGCGCCTTCAACCGCTTTGCCATCGACGACCCTCTACGTTCTTACATTTTAGTAATCTACCTGCCATACGTCTGCTCTAGTGTGATTCAGTCGAATCTTTCCACACTTGTGTCTGGTCAATGATTAAAGAATGTCTGCCCGGCCCATCTGCCAGTTTTAATTACTTTGGCGGAGGCGGGCAATGGATGTGTCACATCCAGTTTAACTTCAAACCCCTGCGGCCATTTTAAGTGGTGTTGTGGAAGCTGTCAGCAAGTTCATACATTTGTGCCTGTGAATCCGCAAACTCCATATTCGTTCTCTTGGCACTAAATATCATTGCAGTGAATCATTGTGACATCATTTAGGTGTCCATCTCTGCTAGGGGTGTTTAAAAATATTGAAATATCGATGTAGCACAACATGATATTGGCAGTTCTCAGTGGATTCTGCCCTGTTGGCCGGGTGCTGTTGCTGGCTGGAGACAATTACTCTCTCTACTGGAGTCAGCATCTCAAATTGAGGTACAGGAGCCAGCGAGTGGGGGAGAGAAAAGGGGGTTAGTGAGGATAGAATCAGACAGAGGACAAGTCATATTTGCTTCCTTCCTTGATGTTGGTGTGCATGTGGGTTGGGGTGTGCATGCCACTGTTGAAAACACATTTCAATTGGATAAAATATTCTGGTATTACATATAGTAAGCTCATTCATTCATTAAGTTTGTTGCCTTGTTATATCCCCGAAAAGCAGAGCATAGAGCCTAGAGGATGTAATGGTTTTGCGTGCACCACCACAGCAGATTCTTCATGTTAATGCGATAACTGTTGTATGGATGGATTTTTTTATTTTTAATATTCTTTATTTAATTTGGAGGCCAACCATTTCAAGATGGCTGAATTCCAGATGGCCACATTTTTGTTTGACCTATAACTTCTGATCAGGTGGATTTGTCCCAGATGTGGGATGGTGTGTTAATGCTCTAGGGTAGGTTCATAAATTATGAGATTTTGGAGATCATCACATTCAAGTTTGGTCTAGTCTGGCCTGTACTGTACAAGGCCCCTATATATTGATGCCTCTATTGCATTTCTGGCTATCCCTTCAGCAGTCGGCACCGATTGCATACTTCTAGTTTATGTATTTACGCTGCCAAGATGTACTTTTAGTATCTTGGCAACAATACAAAAAACATACTTTAGACATTATAGCTCCTAAAAGCTCCCACCAGTTCCATTGTCCACCACAGCCAATTGACACCCCTACACAGTACATTTTGCAGTGTTAAATATGCATTGAATCTTTCAGAGTTATTACAACAACAGAGAGAGTTGAATATTCACTAGTGTTGGTATTAATTTGCAGAGTTACAAGGCACCGTGTCAATTAGACTCTACAAGGCCCCACCCAAAGCCCCGCCCACCTCATCCTCTCTCAAACTTTAGAGGCGCGGACCGAGCTTCAGCTCGGACCCCAGGGGTTTGGGTCGCAAACTGAGGTGCTGAGGTGCAGAGATCCACTGAGATGCAGATGCCCGTCCCTTTACTGGCGTGGCGGTGGTGCTACCCTCTGCGCCCTCCCGGGGGCATACGGATTCCCACTGTCTCAGGTCGACGTTTAACACTATGGAAAGAATTAATTAAACACCAAATCTGATAAGGACCAAATACACTCGGACACAGTGTTAAATTTAACTCTTTAAGTGTTGATTTAACACTGCAAAGTTTACTGTGTATAGACTTGTAATGTAAACAGCAAATGTGTTGGCCCACATGGCCTTTGGCGGTGCATGTGATGCATCGTCAGTAAAGGGCTTTGGGGAGAGCTCAAGCCCTGATTGACAGTCTGATCCCCGCTGCCAGAATGCCCAAGGCTGGGAGGACACAGAGACAGAATCATCACTAATTTGCATAAGCAACATTTCCCCTGACTGCCATTATGCGATGAGAGTGATCATTGGGCTGTCGTATCGATCGGTTTGCTTGGCAAGAAGAAGGAGATTGTGCTCGACGGGAAGAATATTTTTTTTCCCCCGTTCCGAATCATTCCTGAATCAAGACCCATGGCTATCATTCAGTATGCACATTGGATTGTAGAGGAGTGTGAGGGCAGCAAGGCCAAGAGGGAGGGAGGGTAAGATGGATGGAGAGAAGAAGGCACAGGATAGATATTGGCTGCCACTATAGCGGGGGAGTGAGGCGGAGATAGGGAGAGGTAGGGAGAGCACAAGAGAGGCGGAGAATTATTATGGAGAAGTGTCTCCAAAGTTATTGCAATGAACCAGTTATTGCAAACCAAGTTATTGCACCCAACTTCAGCGGTAGGAGTGGCTACCATTGACTTTTAAATCATGTCTACCTCTGATAGTGGTACTGGAGAATTGGTATCTTCAACAATGTCTATTTTTCTTCTCCTCCAAAAAAAAAAAATATATATATACTTTTGAGTGAGTAATGTTTTCATGAAGTTTGAATCAAGGCAAAATTAAGCCCAACTTCTTTCTTAAAATGTTATACACAGTTATGCCATATGCACATGGATGGATATAATTCATAAATACTTCACAATATCAGATCAACACCAATATGGGCCATCCTTCTCCATGGTCGTCGATCCAGTGTTGTTCTGTTTTTTTTTTTTTTTTTTTTTCTTTTTTTTTTTTTTTTTTTTTTTCCTTACAAAGTTTACAAAAACTGCTTTTATTGACAGGGTTAGCTGTAAAGGGATGAGGGAGCGGGGAGAGCAGACCTGCAGAAATGTAATCGCGTGGAACCAAATTCACGACTGAAAGTGCCGGATGCATCAGCCTCTGACTGCAGCACAGAGCCAACATTCAGTTATTATATGATTTTTTTCAGCTGTTCAGCTGATTTTTTTCACTGCGGATGCTGTGGTAGACACAGCGCCATTAACATGAATAGGGGCACGTTATGTGCAGTGTCCATAACCACTCCCCTCCTCCCCCCGTAGAACCACAACTCTACCATGAAGAATAAATACGATTGTGTGACATCAGAGGGCATGGGCCAAAGAGGAGATCTGCCCCCCCTGTGGCATTGAGGGCAGAGCACTAAGAAAGAAGAAGAGCCTTGATGGACTATAATTAGCTTAACTGTAAAAAACATGCTATCAGCTGTGAAACAGACACAGCTGGCAGCAGGATCTGGAATATTCTGCCTTTTCTGCCACACACATCAACAATTTCATCGAACAACTATCCTGTTGGAGAGCAAACAGGAGGAGGAGAGCTTGCCCAAGCCTTGCCCAGGCTGGCTGTGGGCACCCAGACATAGAGATAAGCGGCAGACCGACATTGAAACATTTCTATTTGTTGTATAATCCGAAGCAGAAACTATTAACACCCAGTATACATGGCATCAGCTATCCTCGCATACTCCATTACACTCTAACACGTATCTTATTTACAGCCATGCATTTCCAAGCACTGTAGCAAATTCAGTGGTTTCTGGAGTTTTACTTCTTGCAGCTGTGCAGCGAGAATATTAAATTCATGCAAAGAGTGCATTAGAAAAGTGACACGATTGTTGAGTGTGACACAAGGCAGCAAGTCTACGCAGAAAAAAAGTGTGTGCCACATTTGGCACTCAGAACGCAGGGTTGGTGTTAGAAAACACACCTGTTTTCAATTGTCATACAACACTGTTTAATTGCTACAACACT
>OMKY01051375.1:4399-14541 GCA_900302395.1 Bregmaceros cantori | reverse complement strand
ATCTAAAATGTTGGATTTTGGTGACAAAAATCTGGATTTCATTCTTCGGCAAAATCATCCACCTTACTTAGTTGTTACCACAGACTCCGAAGACATTAGCCAAACCCATAATGTCATCTGTGCCTGCCGAAAGAATTGTTTCAAAGAGACAATCTCAAACCGAAAAGTAGGCCTATGAGATTAATCATTATGGCATCTGTTTTCTTGCTTGAAGGATTAAACAAGGGTAGTCGTCAAATTTGATTGTGGCATACTGTTGATGTCCTGATTGGTCTAGCAGTTTTTCTTACTCTGAATAATTTGGATTTTACTGCTTTGCTCATAAGTGGGTGAACTAGATGTGTACAAAAGGTTTATTGGATTGAGTTAATTAAAATTAATTTTTAAGTGATGCCGTTTGCAATATATGAAATAAAAATTGAATAAAAAAATATTCTCAGATTTTTCTGCAGATTCAAATGGTAAATGGGAGATATTAAGGACAAAAAAATATATATTTTGAGGCTAAATAGTACAGTACACCTATTACTGATACATGCAATTTCCTCAGCCAAAATTGCATTTTATTGGTTGAGCAGGAGAAAGTACAAAGCTGTAGACTTATACAGAAGTACACCTTTCAGGGAAATATGGATAAATGTGGATGAATAATTGCTTCATGTCATCATGACACAATTTATTAAACTTCATTAATTTCAACTATATGATTGTTTAAATTGCAAAGTCATTGTTTACGTTTAAGTAAGCATCCGCCACTGACACAACTTGTCAGACATACTTTCTGAATCTCCTCAAGAATGTCTGACATCCATGCGGCTGTTTACCATCAACACATAAGACATAACCATGTTTCTTGATTTCTGCCACTGACTGACCTCTTGGTCTGCTTGTACTGTGTCTTAAAGTTGAGAATGAATGAATTAATCAATTGTACTGGCTGTTTCTATGGTGATATGAAATATTCTATCTGCCTACAGTTCGGCGATGAGGGCTCCAAGGCGTTCGGCAAGTCTGACTATGCTGGCCAATATTCTCCCTGGTCATGTGACACCATTGGCTCTTACATCGGCTCTAAGGATGCTAAGCCCAAAGATGTCATGTCGGCAGGGACTATGGAGATGATGGTGAGCCTCCTTCATTCTATTTTTTTTCCCCGCCCCAAACAGTTTTGACTACAATGGCGCTCCCCCAACACTTACTTTGGCAAAACACTGTTTCAAACTTGGGTGCACTGCAGCTAAGTGATCGGCTTAAATAGACTGCAGCCGCCCACATGGAATGTGTGTTCTGCCAAGAGATGGCATCTTCCCACAGATTTACAATGCAGTCTGTCCATGCTCTAGATTTAGCAATTTCCTGGATCCATTCATTGTCTCGGTTTTCTTTCCATTTCTGTGACCATAGGACTGGATTATTAATCCTTCACCCAACCCCACCAACCTTGAGGGCAATAGTTGGAGTTGAGGCCCAACAAGCATACACACACATAAAAACCTAAAGGGATGTCCGATGTGGGGAATTGAGAAGTTAGTCAGCGATCAAAAGGGTGAATATCTGATCTGACAGTGATCAATCTCCCACACAGTCTGCTGTTCTCTGGCGCAGACTTTCAATTTCTGTCATTACCAGCGCTAAACTCACACAGGTGGCGTTGACATAGTGCACACATAGACCATCACTGCGGGGTGGGGAAGTCCTGCTGCATTCAAACTGAATCATGAAAATTACCTCATATTTGAAATATTCTCTTGAACAATGCACGCAACGGTGCATTTGTTGTAGAGCTGCAACTACCGATTATTTTGATATCGATTAATCAGCCATCTTTTCTGGCGATTAATCGGAACATTTGTATTTTCGGAACAAATGTCTTTTTTTGCAGCCCATTCAGAGCTGTATTCAGGATTGGCTGGAAAAAGGGTGAAGAAAGAGGAGGAGACATGATTCTGCGTGCCACACATGTTCCATTTGTGTGCTTTGTAGTGTACTCACTCTGAACTGAGCTACTGCGGCGCACAGAATTGTAGTTATTATTAACCTAAAACATTGTTGATATTACAAACGTTGAACAACATATCCAACACATTTAAGCAGAGAAGTGACCAAACAAGGAAACGATTAATCGCTGTCTATTAATCGATTATCAAATTAGTTGCCGATTAATTCAATAATCGATTAATCAGTTGCAGCTCTAATTTGTTGAGCATTATAGTTAGTGTGATTTGTGCTTGTCACACAGAATGTGGAGGCCAAGGCGCTCAGAGATCCTTCTCTGGAGGCCCCGCGGCGTGGAGCTGAAGTAAAGGACGATGACCCCATCATCCCATTCGGCCCTCAGCCAACCGTGTCGCGCTTCGGAGCCATCTCTCGTACGACCAAACCTGGCTACCAGCCGCCCCTCCCCATGCAAGCCATGGCCGTTACTTCCTCCCAGAATCCTAATGCCAAACACCTGGCTATGGTTGCTGGTAAGCAGTGTTTTGAGTAACTATGAACTATGAAATATCTGCTTCTTTACAACTTATTAGAGTCCACTTGAGCTGATTACAATTAGAATTTAGACATGCATTTGTATTGCATTCATTATTATTTATTCTTTGAAACTTTGAATACATTGTTGGCATAGCACCGAAACTATCAATTAGGTGAAGCTTGCCCATATCTGACCCTGCCAATCTTGGAAAAACTTTTTTGTTTCCTAGTTTCGTAGATTATCAATCATTTGTTTATTTATTATATATAAACTCTACAGGCAAATTTACTTGATTACCAATCATTATGGTTAAAAGAAAATGCATTGGTCTTTGTGCAGTATACAATGATTCATTTGAAATAATCAAATATTATTGCGTGTGTGTTCTCTGAGCAGAGTATTCCTATGGAAACCATGTAGGATGGAGCAATGCCACACCCTACCCCACGCACCAACCTGCTTCTGCCTCTAATTCGGCCTCTTCTCAGGCACACTTCAGTGAACGGTGAGGCTGCCAATCGGCTGATGTTTAACTGTGTGATTTTTGTTTGCTTTGCTTGTGTGTCGTTCCCTGATTCTAACGTGATATGGATTTTTTTTGTTTGTGCATATCCTCAAATCTACCTCCTGAAGGAGACTGGAGTGGAAATAATATTTTTAAATAATGTGTTGTATTCTTGATGCATCCATTCATTCAAATAAAATGAGCAATTTTAAAGACCATAAATCAGAGGTTCTGTCACTGCCAGCCAGGTGTGGGACGTTCCAAAGCTTTGAAACTGTCAGAGAAATCCTAGCTGTTTATCGTTCGAAAGTTTCATCATCCTCAAAAAGCCAAATTTTAAACATTGGTTGTGTCTGACTGTTGCAGCCTACCCATGGGTGGTGCAGACAGGGAACAGCTCCAAATGGAGTTGCAAATGGAGCTTCAGCAGGTAAACCAGCAGATCAACCAGCAGACCCAACAGGTGAATGCGACACACTTCTCCTTCCTTGTTTCTTTTAGTATTTAACAAGCATTACATTAGAATGTGCATTACTTTTAACTAGGGCTGCAACTAACGATTATTTTGATCATTGATTAATCAGATGATTTTCCCTTTGAAATCGGAACGATTATTAACCGTAAACGTTAATTATTAAAACTTTGCAATATTAATTTCACTACTTTTTTTTGCAACTTTGCAAATTCTCTTTCTCAAAGAATGACTATCATTACCCTTTTTCTTAGTATTGGCATGGAAGAGCCTACTCTGCCACGCAAACGTATTGTGTATTCACCCATTATCTGGCAAGTGTTCAGTATCCAAGAGAATGGGCAGGGCCATGACACTGGGAATGTCGACTCCAAAACGTTTGAGCGGAGAATTGTCCTAACAAGTAAACAATTAATCGCTGCAGATTAATCGTTTTAAGAAATTGGTTGACAATTATTTCAATAATCATCGATTAAACGATAAATTGGTTGCAGCTCTTTTAACAGAAGCAAATTATGTGGAAACTCATACATTTTTAAACACAATCACTAGACTGCTTTTGTAGCCTAGTTGATGGGAATTTGAAGTAGAGTTAATTTCCAAACCATCCACACGCTCCCCCTTCCAGGCTGCCAGCAACTCTGCGTTGTTGCAGAGGGATTCTGGGAGTCAGTCTGTCCAGAGCCAAGCCACACAGCAGCAGCAGGCCAAGTGGCCAGCAGGGGGCAATGGCACCACGGTTGTATCTAGCAAACAGCTGAGCCTGGAACTGGACCAAGTAGAGAGAGAGATTGGCAAGAGGACCCGAGAGATTGCTCTGGTGAGATTTCTACCAATCATTCAGCCATTAGAATTGTATGTATGGTCATCCCACTCATGTGTTAGTTATTTTAGCGTGTCTAGTAAATGAAGTAAATCATATAACTTTGGTTGTTGAGATTGGAAACCTAAAGCCCTGTTCAATCAACTGTATGTAATGGCTGAAGCCTTTATTTGACTTCAAATGGCTTGCCTCAATTCTTTATTTGAATACTCTTTTGGGATTCCACTACTTCTACTGTTAATATAATCAATACTATTTTCCTGTGTCTTATGAACAGATAACGACTGTGTCAAATTAAGTTCAAGGGTTGAAAAAAAGTGCACCCTTCCTATTTATTTTTATGTGCCTTGTTGATTTTGTAAACGTTTAACTTGAGATCTTCACTATAATGGTGATTTATCATTAACATTTTCAGTGCGAAATCTCATTATGCATATCCGTACATGTTGTATGTATGCATTCATTTATATGACCAATTTCTTATGTTGAATGTAATTACTGTCACAGCAGGTCGAGGATGCAAAGTTTGCAAATATTCTATGTAGTTCACACTTTGAGTGTTGTCTCCTGAGGATTGAACCTGAATTATTGAGGCTTGTGCCACGGTTATTCCAAATGTGTATCTGACTGTGTCTTTCCATTAGAGTTTGTGACGCTTGTCACGGGCGACGCGGATACTCAAAATATGCGCTCGTGCCAGCAGTGTTTCGAGTCGATGCTCGTGACAAGCGGCCCGTGTAGGAAGGTTAGATCAGATGCCTCCTTTAAACGCCAAAGGTATCCGAACCAACTTCCCTGGGAAAGAAAGGGCGGAGGCAGAGACTCGCGCAGCTGAAAGAATTGAATATTGTTTACGGCGTTATTCATTCTTCACAAACCGAGGGGTACAGAGTAGAGCCCTGCGCGGGACTGATTTTTCCGTCCCGCCCGCTCCCGCAGTGTTCAGTCCCGCGCCCACCCGCGTCCCGCAAAAAATTTTAATTTTAGTCCTGCTCCCGCCCGCAACTAAAATAGTTTGTCCCGCGCCCGCCCGCATCTGCCCGCAGGATTCAGAGTTCCGAGTCGGAACGGGGTCGGCTTTGGCCAATAGGCGAACGTCGGAAGTCGGAACTTCCGTTAATACACCACTCTTTAGACCAGCATTTACTTCTGAAGTATGGTATATTTTTCTTATATTTATCTCTTTACATCCACACAGTATTTTCGCGGCCCGGGACAAGTGCCAACAAACGTCAATGGAAAGGCACCCTTAGTCTACCACTTTTCTATGCAGTGCATATTGCATGCTAAGCTTGCTTAACATAATTGGTGTCTGTGTGTGTCCTGTGCAGGAGAGCCAGGTCCACGAGGTGCAGCAGTACAAACTTAAGGTGTCGGAGAATGGCCAAGGAGACCACAAGTCACAGCTAGAAGAAATGTCAATGGCACTGGCTAGGTAAACACTTGCAGCTCCACTTTAAGTTACATAGCTACAGCAATTTTTCATCACTCCACTTTCCACTCCCTCCATTTTTGTCAGTTAATTTCACCCCAGGTATTCGCAAAGCCACTCGCCACTGTGTGGGTGTGGGTGTGGACCACTATTTCTTTTTTTTATCATATTGCCCACCTCATAATATACTTAAAAAAAAAATTCACCAAAATATTCAGTCACACAATGTAATCTTGTCAAATTGAAATTGACAATTTTGATTCATTTTAGTTGTTAGCCAACGACTATTAAGTTAATTACAATTAATTTATACACTAATAATTTGATTTTCTTCATATTCATGTTCATCAACAATGTTGAATAATAACATTAACAACTTGCAAAACCCTTGTGACACACTTGTGACAGAATTAAATGAAAAGGAAGTAATATTTCTTTATGAAAAATAATTCATTTTAGAATTGTAGGTCTCGCTATAGGAGACATTCATCAGCAGACAGCAGACATCAATTGTTTAGATGCTGGTATAAGACATAGCCATGAAGAAAACGCCAACAACTGATCCTCTTTCGAGCCAAGGGTATGTTTGACTCTAGGAGGTTAACAATGCCAAATGTGATAACTGTTGAGGATTTGACTCAGAATTAAGCCACTGCCATGGCGTTGAGTAATAAGTTGTTTGATGGGGCAGGTAGTGTGTATGCTGCACCACATTTTGCTTTTTCGGTAGACTTTCCAGAACGTTAATTTGAAGCTGACTAGTAAATGCGTTTGCTAATTTGTCTGTTCTTCTTGTCCTCAAAACTACAGCGAAGTGTCCAACGGTTCAAGTGCTCGTCAGGACAGTGCAGTGGGTGGAGCCATGCTCTCATTAACCAATAAGACGTCTTCGTTGAGCTTATGTGGTGAGCCGGGGTCTGGTCCGTCGGAGATGCAGAATAATGGCGTTGTCCATTAATGCTCCTAAAAGGGCACACATTATTTGCACACACACACACACACACATACACACTCGTGGATCATGCACATACCAACATGCACATTTAAAGAGCATGCACGCACGCACGCCACACTTAAACATCTACATACACGCACATATTTTATTTAGAGGATGAGCAGTATCTGCCGTGATATAAATTTTCGTTCTTTTTGTTCTGTGAATGAGCTTTTTTTTAAAAAAATGACTTCATTGCCTGGAAACCATGGCATTTGATAACATTTCTCCTGTCTCTTTCCTTTTTTGTTTTGTTTTTCTTTCTTGTATTCACTGTGGTTGCAGGCTAAACGAGGATATTACAATTTATATGTGCACTGGCAGGAAGCGGACATCGCTGTGATGGTGGTGATACTCTATGGCGATAGGTTCTAAAACAGAAAATTATTCATTAGCATTTCTTTTTTTTATTTTGGACAGACGTTGTCTATCATGAAAAAATGAAAGGGTCTTTGCTGCAAAAATTCAATAATGTAATGAAGCCTAACAATAATTTATTAATAACTTAATATTTATAGAACATCGGAAATGAATTTTTATGCAAAGGCCCAAATCATGGGAAGCGTGGCTACGGGAAAGAAAAAAAAAGTAAAGATCGGAATCGATTTGGAAAACGCAGGAGGCACAGCCAAATCCCACCCCCGGAGTCTGAGGAAAGCGCTGCTGGGTAGATCGACGGAAGTGGGGCATTGGCGAGGTGTGAGTATCTTGAGAAGGGTGAAAATGCAGGATAAAAAAGACATTGCTGCGCCCCACCAACTCTATGGCCCCCACATGGATGTAACGGGGCTGGCCCCACCCACCACCGCCTTGGGAATCATGACATTTTTATTATGACGTATGTCTTAATGCCTGTTTCATAATTGAAAAGCATTTATATATCTATATTTACGTGGAGCATTCTGTTTTAAGGATTGCCATGGGAATAAGAAAAAGGAAGAGAAGTCCTTTTTTTTTTCTTTGCTAATGAGCTCAACTCATGGTTTCTATAAGGGAACATACTGTTTATGCTTCTCTCGGTGTGTGATGTGGGCAGTCATCTGGCCATTGAGTTGGTGATGTGCAGAGCCTCGTTTTTGTGCCCATTCACTGATCTGAGTCTTATAGACTCTTTTAAAGGAATGTCTGACTTTCAGTAATGGGTGATCCTCCACTTCCAATCTGGAGGCGTTGGGTTTCACCTTTTTTTAGGCCTTTTTTTTCCCAAATTCTGGTTGCATGAAAAACGGGGCCCTAAAATATGTTACATTTCTTATATTAAAAGTTATTGATTCATCTTAACTAATCATGGCAACGGTGCGGTCCAAATAAGTTGAATGAATTACAGAACAAAGCGTCTCAAAGGCTAATGGCTGAGTAATGCTTTGATTTATTTTATACTATTACTAATTACTAGTTATGTTATAGCATACTGATTAGAATCGGAGGTGTTCGTTGAGTTTGCCCAAGCTAAGAAAATGATTGCGTTGAAATTATGTTCACACGGTCACAACGTGGAGCTAGCTTAAACGTAATGAAGCTGGATTCGACTAACCACTGAATTGCAATTCCTATGCTGTTCAAATACAATGTCGCTGGCAGTATTGAGTTCAGCCATGTCAATGTCTCTGACATCGAGATTGTAATAATGCGTTTTAGTATCACTGTTTGTCAGGAGGTCAAATTGGCATCAAGAATTCAAGATATTTGCTGGATTTGTTTTCTAGCTTCCACAGATACTTAAAACTTGGTGAGTGTTAAGTATTTTTCGTGTCGCTAAGCATGCGTTGATACTTCGTTTAAGCAGGCTACATTTATGTGCGTTAATTGGACGCTAATCAAGTATCCTGCTGACATGGTTGCTTACAATTATTCAACAGAAGCCATTTCCTCTAAATCAGTCATGGCACAAGAAACTTGATGGGTTATAAAAGAGAATTTTCTCCTTCTCCGGGTGCAGTTAACTCCTCTCCTCGCCCCACTTTCCTTCCTCCGGTCTGGCCAGGCTAAAAATCCCTCCCCATTGGGATCATGTTGTTATTAGTTCTCCTTTTAACTTCTATGAAGTTGCGTTTTTTTCCCTCACGTTTTTGTGTTTTTGAATTTGCTTATATCATGCTTTTGCATTTTTGCTCTCTACGCACCGCGGAGTGGGTATGGCGGCCTCCTTGCACATAAACAATCAATCCAACTACATTCACGCGTTTGCATGGTGGAAACTCCACCAGAAGGATAAACCATTTAATGATAAGGTTGCACACACATTGCCGTTCTAGCTAGATTTTCCCTTGACCCAAGAAGAAGTTATACCTGGGTAAACGTGACCTGGGCCAACTTTGACTGCCACTAGGGCTGTTGCACCAATGATGTCGTGGGTGGGTGGCGGCCATATCGGCTCCAGCGTGCGGTCTGTTTTCACTCTGTGCATTCCCAGAGAGTAGAGAGACGCGGTTCGAGAGAGAAAGAACTATTAAAATGTGTGAAATATGGAAAAAAAAGATCCCATATTGAAATATTTAGAAAGATAAGATAAACATTATAAACGGATTGGACCCCTACCAAATATCAACAAGTGAATGGAGTGAGGACAATAATCTATTACCGCCACTCACAATTTGCCTACCTTGTGTGTGGTACACATATCAAGTTTCAAAATTACTCTGCTACATACACACACACAATCCCACATCCTTTCTAGATTTTAACATTTTTTTATATTTATATTTTACACATTTTAACAGTAATTTCTCTCTCGAACTGTGTCTCTGAGCGCTCTGAGCATGTGGGAGCGTAAACATGGAGCATGCTGGAGCCAACATGGCCGCCACTCACCCATGACGTCACATGCTACAGCCTTTGCATTTGGCAGCTAAAGAGAATCTTCTCTTTGGAGGTTCTTGCTGCTGGGCAGATGGCGAATGTGCAACTCTCAACCTCTAGTCATGCGTACCTCACCGTGACACATTGAAAGATGGCATGCATCATGACCAGACTTGGTGTTGTGGTGTTCGCAATAATTGTGGGCTGTGGTTTTTAACATGTTCTCTCGGCATATTCGGGGGTTACAGAACTGTAGTTTCACAATTAATAAGTTTATGGCTCACCGGGCTGTGTTCAGTTTTTGGACCACCGCCATATGTGCAGTGCTGATGTTTTGTTTTTCATGATCAGGATTCTGGCCTGCAGACTACCAAACGTAGTTACTGTCTCATTGGAGCTTTGTCTGGCCCTGATTTAAAACACAAAATGTAAAATGTCTGCTTTTATCACCACCACCTCTGGCAGTTCCACTACAGTGTCATTTTCGACACACCCCCTGTCCAGTGCATTTGTATGCCTTTTTTTTTTGTCCTCGTGTTGCTTTATTCCTTTTGGGACTTTTGAAAATTTTAACTCAACGGTTTAAAGAAGTACTACTCACTTTCTTTGGGGGGGGGGGGGGGGGGTTTTTTTCCCCCCCCCTT
>OMKY01051364.1:0-12659 GCA_900302395.1 Bregmaceros cantori | reverse complement strand
GGTGGTGCACATTTTTTCATTCTTTATTGAGAGAGATAGTGACAGGATTAAATCGTAAACTGGGATGAAGAGTCGGGGGGAGGACATTGCAGAAAATCCGGAGAGGGTATGCGAACCTGCGCCGCTGCTCGACCTGCGATCTGTCTATAACCACTCTACCACTGCGCGCCCCCATACACACACTTTCAAGAATGGTCTTTTTTTTCAAACTTTTTCATATAAATCTCAAAGTAAGAGAATCAGAAAACCACTTGAAGGTCAGTTTAAAATCATATGCAACTAGAATGAATCCATATTTAAGGCACACTGGTCTTTTTCGAGACACATGTCAGCAGTAGACTGGCATCTAACCCATTTGACGTGCTTGCAGTAGCAGGATTAGCGTATTGCCAGTCTGGATAGCCTACTCCTCGGCTACATCATAAATTAGGCTGCCATATTTATCAGCACCAAGTTACATGCTGGGTTCGACTAGACTGGGGTTGTGCATAGTTGGACTGGCACAGATTACACAGAACTCTAGAGCAGGGCTATTCAACTGGTGGTCAAATCCGGCCCGACAATCAAGTTTTTTTGGCCCACGGAAGAATTATGAGAAGTTATTATTATTATTATTTAAACATGTTTTATCTATCTGAGATGACGCACTGGAAATGTGTCGTTGAGGGTTGGGGCTAACTGAGATTCTGTCCTTTACCTCAACAGATGCACTATAAATGTGTTGTAGTTGAAGTGAGGTGCTGCAGTTTACCACTATTTGTGTGTTGATGTTTCAGATGTTGCTTGTTACAAACAAGAAAGCACCATTGTTGCATAGAATTGAAGCCCTTTTAATGGGATGTATGCTACTTTAAATAAAAGATATGAAAAGGTGGTTTCGCGTCGTGTCAAGTTGTACAAATTAATGAATGAATGAATTTTATTTTAGACAGTACAGAGCCATTAGAGTTGGTATATTTCACCCGGCTGTCCATGGATGGAGTACACACTCCGGTGGGGAAGTTAAAACACAAGTAGAAACTGGCAAAAAATGTTGAAACCATTAAAACTGGTTAAAAGGGTTAACACCATTAGGGGAGTGCAGTCTGCCATCTGCTCCAGCCCCTGGCCCATTGGGTTCCAATGTGGCCCTCTGAGCAAAGTAGTTGAATAGCCCTGTCCTAGGGTAAAATAAAGTTATCCCAAATTGGCCAGGTCAGGACTTGACCTACCGACCCTAAAAAATGCAACACTGGATCAGTGCCTCTGGAGAAAGTTGATCCATGTTGGTGTGCGGTCCGCGACAAGCGGAGACAGTGATATAATGATAAGATTACCAACACATTTCATGGAATAAACACCTTCCCCCGATCCCCCACCCCTACTGTGTTAACATCATAAATTCTCCGCCCTTCAACAAACATGTGCCTCGCCTCCCCCAACATCTCCGCTAACTGCCTCTCTTGGAAAAGGAGAGGGATTAAACCGCTATATTAAAGAGCGGGAACTAATCGGGATGTCTGTATAGCAACGTGGGGTTAAACACGACTACCACTGATTATCACTCAAACGAGCAGGACCACCCCCCAACGCTCCCCACCCTCAACTCTGGCAACCCGCTGGCGGGGGGGCTCGCGGTGCACACACACACACACACATCATCCGCTCAACTCTGCCCAACTCTTCTAGTACAGACACATACACACACACACATACAAGAGCCGGCGCACACACAAGTCAATGCGACTTAATTGGGTCCTCGCAGCCTCACCACTGGGCGTTTGGCTCAAAGCAATTACAGACCCGCGGTGTGTGTCTGTGCGCAAGCACGACGCATGCTCGCGGCGTCTGAAGGGAGAGCGCTCAGTGGCGGAAGGTGGCGCTCGCTGTCATCTATCAGGCGTGCAGTAGAGGGGGCACTTGTTTAAGTTGACAAGAGACCGCTGAGACGACTGCGGCGAGCTGCTTGTTTCTTTTTTATTAGCGTCCCCGAGACATCGCCGCAGGGACGCTAGCCTGCGAGCTAGCAGGATGCCCTGACATTTTTTTTTTTTGCTGTGTTCTCTCTCTATGTCAGTGAGTAGTAGTAGTGGTAGTGAACAGTTTTCTTCCCTCTTTTATAGGAAAACACCACTGAAAACACTGAAATACATACATATCTTGCCTGCGTGCATAGACTCATGGCCCTGCGGGCACCGCTACTTTAGTTAGCGTAATCAAATCAAATGTGACAATTTGTAGGTACTTCTATGCTTGCCCCATTTGAGTCTTTGGGGCTATGCTATCTATGCTATGCTATCAAAGAAGGACATATTTCAGGGTGAAATCTATAAAAGGAGTACAGTTTTGTGAAGGAATAATTACCTGCGCCGGGGCTGCGCCACGGAAGCAGGTTATGTTTTTGGTCGCGTTGGTTTGTCACCAGGATAAGTGAAAAGTGGACAAATGGAACAAGTGATCACATTTTGGTGCATTTTTGTAGTAACATAATCATACTTAATCACCAAATTATGGCTAGATCGCTGGGCGCTTACCGCGGTCACGTGACCAGACTTCCAGATCGTGGTGGCTGCTGGGAAGTTTAGTTGGCATGTTCGCTGGTGGCGTCAATCGCAATCGCGCTACTCTACGAGCACTTGCATTGATAATGGGTTGCTACACATACTGCTGGCACTAAAAGTACTATTTTTTTGTACCACTACAGTGCGGGTTTGCAATCTCTGA
The DNA here is from genome assembly GCA_900302395.1 of Bregmaceros cantori. Taxonomy (NCBI): domain Eukaryota; kingdom Metazoa; phylum Chordata; class Actinopteri; order Gadiformes; family Bregmacerotidae; genus Bregmaceros; species Bregmaceros cantori. Next base: position 9,956 of record OMKY01051364.1, on the reverse strand, counting down.
GTGCTTCTAGTTTGTGATTGTGGTGGCAAGAATTACCACTATTCACCCCAGGAATAGAAGGACGCTCCAAATGAGTCCTGCTATCCAAGGCTGGACAGGCTTCTGAAAAAGGCTGGGGCCCTTTTTTTATGCTTGGTACCCGTCTTTATTCTTCAGTTTCTATGTTTGCGCTTTCATGTGTTACGAGTCAGCGGGACGAGCCGGACGAACAGAGCGCATCGTCTGTGGACCGTCCAGCAACGCCGGCGGGAGCAGGATCGTCCGCGAGTGGCCCAGCGTCCCCAGCGGCAACTCGTCAAAGTTGACAAGTTTTTTAATGTATTTTTTCCAGCCCATTTGGATCATTTTCATTTTTATTCATGTTTATCTGGAAAGTGATTAAGAAGGGGGAGGAGACATGAGGCGAAGCTGCTGGTGAGTAGAAGCGTACTCATGACTATTCACGTCATTATGGCATATGTGTGCTTTGTAGTGCACTGAGCGCACTGCCCCACCCTATGCTCAAGCAGAAGGGTCTGTGAAAGGTCTGACTTTGAAAATATGCTTTTACCATTATATAGCCTCGAGGCAGTAATGCACTTCAAAGATTACATGACATTAGGAGGATTCTGCCTTCATACCATCTCTGATAAATCATGTATTGTTATGATTATGGTTGTGTATGTTTGTTTGATGGTTTGATTGTCTGTGAACAAAATTCATCAAAAAGATTTCATGATTTTCACGAAATGAGGAACAATCCATTCAAATGTAGAGATGTGAGGTATGTAGGGTCGATTGGCCGAATGTGGGCCACTGCCTTAAGTGAGACACCTAAGCTCCAGTGGCTCTGGCACCTCCCTAAACTGATGAATGTCAGTGAAACTATGGTAACATGTCAACATTAAGTTCTATTGTCCAACACTACATTTCTCTGAACCCACATCACCCAACTGACTGTCCCACATTAGGAAGCTGCAAAAAAATGACCCACATTAGGGCAATCCACCCAATGCATCTCATGGAGTGTTAAAGGTTTTTTCTTGACCGGAAAAAGATGAACTACAATGAAGTAAAAATACATAGACATGAACAGCATAAAAATTAAGGGGATCGGTGAGTAACGTTGGGCCTTGAAAAAGGGCACATTGGGGTGAGAAAGGGTAAAAAGCTCTGGTTTGCTGTGCACTGGTTTTCATCAGCACACTATTTTAGTGGAATCCATGTGAGAGATTAACAGGAATTGGGTCGAGCCTGTCAAAACGTGCAGTGTGAAGCCCGTCCTGCCCCCAATGTTCCATCTGTTCACTGTCAGATTTCAGAGACAAATGTAATTTTTGGGGAGGGCTGCAGGCGATAATTCCCACTCGGGAAGTTCAGTGTTGGTGGCCGCCCACGCGTCGCCAGCGTTTGGGCATCCATCTTGAATATCAATTGGACGTGTTTTTTTTTTATGCAGGCCTGGCATGTGCCTTTGTGTTAAGAACAATGGCTTTTTTTTTTTTTTTTTTTAAATAAAAAGACACCGATGGCTCTTCCAAGAGACAGCTGATGCCTGATTTCTTTGTATTCTTCAAAGCTTAAAGGGTATCATTTATCATCAAGTATATCCTTCTATTTTAAGGTTATCCTTCTGTCAAACTTCAGCAAAAATTAATACAAAATACGTTCTTCATCAGGGGTGCAGCGATTAGTCGATGAATCGATGACTTATCGATTGTTAAATTAAACGCCAACTAATGCATGAATCAAATAATCGCCAAGGAGTTTAATCATTGTTATTGTCAGCAGTTTTTTCCCTGACACCACCACCTATTGGTCTACACAAATTTGATCATTTCTGAAAATCCAAAATATGATTACAATTATTCAACATTGTTGATTAAAAAACATGAATATGAAGGAAAGCATCAAAATATACATGTATAGATTAATTTTAATGACTTTTTGTGCAAATAAATAACTTAATTGTTGTGCAATTGGTAAGGTGAACCAACTAATCACTTCCAAATGTTGTTTTTTTTTTAAAATTTAATTCTGGTATGTGAGTTCTTCCATCGAAGTTTGATTACACAAAATCGAATGCGGAAGTCGACCATCACTTCTATCTTGACCTCCTTTTGTGTCCATTGGGCTAAGATATGCTAACAAAGTAGCGCTGTGTGCCAGCGTGAGTGTACGCTCAGCTAAAATCAGGGAAAAACGTATTTTAGTATGAATTTTCGGTGGTGTTTTTTTTTTAAAAGACAGCTACACAGCCATAAAAAAGAATAGCACTGCTATAGGCTTGAATAGAATTACTTTGTCAAAACAAAATTTGCTGCACATTAAAAACAAAATCAGCATACCGCTAGTGCTGCTGTATGGGTTCAAATGCATGATTTGGAATACAACGTTACATAACACAATCTAAACATTCCAAAACCATAACATGCGAAGGATGAAAATCACAGATCACATAGAAACACGTGACTGACGTCACTCAAACAATAATGGCAATAATGTAAAACACTATCGTCATATAAAGCGCTACCGAATCCAAAACAAAACTGCATTGAAGGATTACTGGGATGAAAAGCAGAGGCAAACAGCCCAGACGATGCCACGACAACATCTTCTAATTGTCAGGATGTCTGTGGCACAGTCGGTTAGACCGCTGCATCCAGCCCCATAGCCTTGTGTGTGGCCAGGACTCGCAGCACACGTAGCCATCGTGAGATCGATTACCTCACCGACATGCTGCAAGTCTGCTTCCCCACTCTCTTGTCCCGCCAATGAAATGCAAAATGGTGTTCCCGTCCAAAAGATGAAAGGAAACGGTCCACGACTTCTGCAAGAGGTTGGTGCACAGTCTGCTACAAGTGGAGATTCTGACTAACGATGATATCCTGTTTCCCTTGAAACAACAAAATGTAACTCAACGGTACAATTTGACGGTTTGGTTTACTCCTCCAAAACATTAGAATGTTCCATAAAACTATTGGATTTTATTTATCAAAAATACTAATCCACAGCGTTATTAACAAGAATGTAATACAAGTACTGAACAGTGTGGCTTGGGGTAGGAAAGGCAGAATATACAGTAGTTGCAACCCCAAACGGGCTATTGGTTGCACTCTCCGAGTGCCGTCTGAGATTAGCCAATTATTAACCCACATGGATCCCATCATTCTGCTGTTGATGCGCGTCGCAGCTCAACCGAGCGTGGCTGAACCCTGGCAGCTGGCACGGAGTGACGCACGCCGCTGTCAATAAACCACCCGAGTGGATTCCACATCAGGTTTGCGGCTGTCGCATCGTGGCTCGCTCCCAGCGGAGCATTATAAAGTGCTGCGCTTAATCATTTGCAATGAACACCTACTTTGCAGAGCCCGCCTGGCTTGTGGGCAAACAGTCATCGTAATGATAGTCGAGTAGAGAGCGCCGCTGAATCACTGCGGCTTTGTGCCACCATTATATTCAACCGCTGTCTCTCACTCCGCCTCCCCAATCTGTCACGAGGCGCTCGCCGTGTTCAATAAGATTCAATATCCTCAAAAACGGCGACAGGAATTAATATTTCTCTTAATCCCGATATTACTCTCCAGCCGTCTCTTTCATCTTCAATCAGTGCGAGGCAGATTCTGCGAGGCACTTCAACACAGGAGTGTGGCGGTAGGGCCAGGCGTAATTGAGGGGAGGAAAAAAAGTGATAGTTTGTAATTTATGGGGCCATCTTATCATGATTAAACGCTACGGTGGGAGGAGAGGCTTATCTTTAGACACCTTTTATTAAGTCATTACCTCACCGTCGCATGCGCTGATGTCTCTTCATCTCCTACATCTCCTTTTTCAAGGCAGCAACCTTTGAGTCGTCTTTTGTTGCTTCGGTGTGGAAGAGGAAACAAGGCTGGGATTAAACAGTATTCCATCATCGTACTTCACTATCCCTGCTTACAGCAGACTGTTGACCAAAGACCAAAACGGGCCATCCTCCCGAGGCGCCGATCCAGCGTTGTTCTATTTAGGGTCGGTAAGTTGCGTCCTGACCCTTCATAGATATTGTTGCGCCATTGTTTGGGCTGTCTGCCTTTTAATTCTTATAGTGTATACTAATTCCTTGGGGCAAAGTTTTGTTAAGCCGATTTGGGAGCGTTTTTATATGACCATAGAGTTTTAAAGATCTGCTTTTTTTATTTTCACCATTGTGATGTGTGTGCGAAGTTCTTTTGATTCAATTTACATCTGCTTTTGGAAGCCGTTTTTTACTTGATGAAATCATTCAATCACATCATGGTTGCCACACTATTTTTATTTAATAGTAGTATTATCCACATTTTGGGTGCCACAGTGGCTAAGGTTTGGCTATGTTTAGAAAATGTATGGGGCGTTTTAGTACTTTAGTCACTGTAGGGTTAGGGCTCAACCCCTAATCCTAAACCTTACTCTAACCCATTCCTCAAACTAATAAACAACCCATAACTTTTCTGAACATAGGGATCTCGGAACATGGGGCGTGCACCGTGGCTAGCGCCCTTATTACACAGAAAAACGGTCCTGGGTTTGAATCTAGGTCTGTGAGTCTGTTTTCCGTGTGAATGCTTGGGTTTTCTCCAGGAACTTGTTTCCGCCAGCACCAAAAAAAAAAAAAATAATGTGCTAGTTGTGCACAGGTATTGAGAATTAGACTTAAAGCCTCATTCAGACAAAGCAGTGCATTTGGAGAGATGAGAATGGAGCAGCGAATGGCTTAGAGGCAGGCTTTTATTAATGTGATTCCATTAACAACGTAGCCCAGGCAACCATGTCACTGTGTTCACTCACTGTGGACTAGGCAAAGTCGCACAGAACCAGTCACTGATCAATGCAAAGATAGCCAGACTAGTTCATTTGCATATTGTCGCGCTACAACAACTTGCAATTTGCACTACACAATTTAGAATGTGTTTAGTACGTTCTGTGATCAGCTCATCAACCTCGACTGAGCCTCAACTAAAGACTGTCACCTTATTTTGTCATTATTTTCCACTGTAAATATAAGTACCCATTGAAGGGTTTAAGACCCTCTCTGGTTCTGTTGTGTCGGGTCCATATTTACAGAGTGTAAATCATAACACTTTTTTTTTTGGTGGGGGGGGGGAGACGCTTCCTTTGTGTTGAAACTGTTTTCTTACAACCCCTCTTAACTCCTGCAGAAGCTTCTTTATCGGGCACGCACAGCCCTTCTTAGTGTGCAGCGTCGGGTACCCCTCCCTGCCTCCCTCCGATCACTCCTCGATGCAGATAATAGACAGGCCGTCCCTGTGCCGCCTGTTGATAGCTGCGCTCACCGCCGCTCCCCCCGGGCGAGCGCTATGAATCACACTCCATCTCTTCAACGCTTCCAATTCCAGCCGGCGCCCGCCTCAGAGTTGATAGTCATGACCAAATTATGTCCTGTAACGCGCTGTGAATCACTGTTAAACGGTGATGCGGCGCCACTCAAATTGAGTGGATTATAAGTGTGCACTACTGAAGGGGAGGTATTTGTGTATGTGTGATTTTGGTGGGGGGTGCAGCTTGGGATTTGGTTGGGGGAAAGGATAGTGTTTACACTGGCTGTCTATGCTAACGTGTCATTTGCCTGGTGAACCAGAGAATTGTGTGTGAATGCTCTCTCTCTCTCCACACATATACGGCTTTTCAAATCAACCAATCAAATCATCATGTTTCACAATCATCGTTTGTAGAAGCATCAACATGGGTCATCCTTCTCCAAATGTGCCAATCCAGAGGTGCTCTGTTCATGGTCGATAGGTCGAGTCCTGATCATTTGTAAATGTTGTCATCATTTGGGTTGTCCTCCTCTGCTTTGTTTAATTACAAAGCAGAGGCAGATGAGTCATCTGATTTTGATTATTACCATTATTGGCTTGAGTGACATCAGCCTGCAGAGATCATGAGCATGTGACCAGTGAGTGAGATCTGTAATTTGTCTCCTAGCATACTGCCTTCATGTGCATTCTTTTGAATGCAGATGTCTAATCACATCTAATTAGATCAGAGGTCAAACAGTTACATACCTTCTCACTGCTCAACATAGAAGCTAACATCTTCCTGGGATCCGGGCAAAGAAATTGATCGTCTTTAGGTTGGACAAGGAGTACATGGACAGTTCAGTCAAAAAAAAAAATGCCGTCCCAGGGATATCTGGCCACCCGGAACACAGCAGCGTTAGCTCCAAAATCATTGAAGATGCAAGAAGAAACCACGGCAACCTGACAGTTCTGTAGCTCGTTCTATCAAAACCCTATGAAATGATAACCCATAAGCCAGTGGCACTGATGCTGAAGACCTACCACATCCCAGAGCGATTTCAGAAGGTCTTGAGGGCTACTTCAGGAGATTTAAAATGTGTTCCATTTGCAGGGATTTCACTACTCCTACAGAGACTGTCAGTGGCCCCTGTCACTGGCTGAACAATGTCAGTGATTCTGTTTTCTACAGCGATGAACTTTCTTGTCAAGTCAGCAGAGAAGTTGTGTGAAGGCATTGTACTCGCAAGTGGCATCCAGATGCTGCCCATTTGAGCATTCATGGATGACCTCACAATAACAGCAAAATCAGTGCCGGAAGGAAGACCAATTTTGGAAGACTTGCTTGAGATTATCATTTTGGCGGAAAAGAATACATCCATATTTTGGGGAAAGTAGAGAGACCCAGTTACACATTTTGTGGAAGGACTGAAGTCAGAGTTGGGTGGAGTTGGGGAGTGAATATAACATATTTCCATTGCCATAAAGACACAAGCTACAAATGTATTATTTTGATGACACTATTAAAATTCATGTTGAAACCGTCTTTCGTCTACCTTATTTAAATTATCCTCATGATAAGGTGACACAGTAAATGTGATTATGCAGTATCACATTTACCTGACCCACTGCCAGACGTGCATTTGCCAAATTGTTGATATTCAAATTGTTTTTATTATAGAATATTAGTTAGAATCCCATATTCATGGTTGAAATGAGGTGGTATTTTTTATACATGCATCATGAATAAGCTGCCTGTCAAAATAACCTACTTATGGTCATGGTGATCTCCCAGTGTCAGCGATCCAAGGCTTGTTCATATTGTTACTGTGTTGTGTTTGTGTAGCAAAAAAAAAGACATTTCAACAGCTCTTCTTCATTCTCTCTACATCCCTTCATTCATTGTCAAGCTGCTCTTTCTGTTTCTTTCTCAGAGAGAATTGGAAATATTCATTGGATGTCACTCACTAATATTTTAATTTCATGCTCTGACTCACCCCAATATATTTCTAAAGTGAAAGAGATTGTGGTTAGAGTCGGAGTTGAGGGATGAGGACGTGCAGAGAGAGAGAAAGAGGGGGGAGGGCTGGAGAGAAATAAGGGCAGGGAGGGGATGGAGAGATGAGAGAGAGGAGAATCTGTAAACATGAGGAGGTGAGAGAGCTCAGTGCAAAATGATGTCCATGAAATGGAGGATAATGGTGTTGTGCGGAAATAGCTGCAATTTTTCTAGGGGAGAAACTGCTGTTCTGAATGTGTCCGCTGGATGTCGCAATGTGGGCTGGGTGTGCCCAATGTTTCTATCGGGGGTAGAACAAGAAGCTGTCTGTTACTCAATAATCTGCTCTAAGGGCTCATGGGCCGAGGACTCAGCCTTTACATCTGTGTTACCTCTCTGTATATCACCTGAAACGTAGTTGGGAGCACAGACTTTAAATGGCTTGTTTCGGAATATGACACGAGATCCCGTCATGTAGAAATTAAGGGGGACCTCACTTGTGGTGTACATTTTCAGAATATGCTTCTACCATTTTGGACCGAAGTAAATCAAAGGAAACAGATTGAAGTGCTCACAATGGGGCTGTTGCATGCAACGGCTTATTGGCAGCAGCCATTTTTCGGGTAACACATATACGGTATACATATACATACGTTTGAAAAGGTATTATTTACACTTGTCCATTATATAGAGGCAAATACAATGGTGTAGTTATGCTGCCATCGGACGCCGATTGACAGCATATTACCATGGATAAATCAATAAGAGAAGACTATCGAATACCGCTCGCTGCCTGTTCGTATGACTGCGATGATACCCACAAAATGGCTGCCGCCGTCAAGCTGTGAGGCCACCGTACAACAGCCCTATTAGATTCTGTGGGGAGACATTGCAATTGTTATTAATAATTGATACATAATATTAATTAACATATCAATACTGATGTTCCCTGGGCCCTACGTTCCCCTGTTCCTATGTTCTATGTGATGTCATGGGGCGGCACCACACCAACCTCTGACTTCCGTCCACACCTGTGGAGCTCCAGAACGGCCGTCCGGAGAGCAGTATGGCAGTGGAGCCGGTAGGAATGCAGCTACAGTGAACAAGGACAATATGCCACCCAGCATGATCTATTTCTTGATTTACTCTCTATTTATTTAGACCCATAATTTTAATTTTATTTTAATTCCCTCCCCGACTGTGGTAGAATGACAAATAGAATGACAGCAACGTGACCCAATTTGACGGCAAGCGGCACAACTTCTTTAAACCCGTTCTTTTGGAATATGTACGGAGGGCAGAGAGAGCGACAGAGAGAGAATTGAAACGTTAAGAAAAAGAAAGAATTGGTTGATGAGAGGGAGAGAGAGAGAGGGAAGTGGAGGGTGAAGGAGTGTGTTAATGAATGGAAGAGCAGAGGGCAGGGGAGCAAAAAGACAGATAATAGTTTCCATTAGCTCTGCTTAGTTGAACCCCAGATATTAATTAAGCCACAACTTTGTCAATTAGGCAACTTTCCTCCAACTCTCGTGCTGTGCCTTGACTTCCTCTTCGTTGTCTCGTTTTATTACGGTGCAAAAAAATGTTCCATGGAAGAGTTGTGACAAGTTTTAACAATTGGGATCTTGTTCGTATGATGAAGTGCCATACATTAATAATAATGAATAATTGTTGACGGCTGTTGGTGGAATTTGGATTCCTGGTGAGAATCATACATGCAAGATTTCATCTTTTCAGAATATTAGGAATTCAGATGATACAGCCTCCAGCAAGGACCTTCTGTGCGTTGACATTATGGTGTGTCAGGTCTTCATGTTTAGATTGTTACCTTCTACTAACTTGCTTTACTGCTGCACTAACCGGCATTTCGATTAGCTGACCGAATGAGCGACCGCCGACAAGTCGCCGACCTCTCTCCACTTTCCACTGGTTAAGGTTAGGGTATGGTTGAGGCTCATGTCGGAACGGCGGGTTTATTAGGGTTAGCGGAAACAGGTGAAGATGGGTGGCAAACATGCAGGAAATACGTCGGTGGCGAGATTCGAATCACCGACTCACTGCGCCATTGAGGCATGCGTGTGCTTTCCAGCAGTCTGCCTAACCAACTGCGCTACTGGGCAGCACGGAACGGCGGTGCTTCTATGCTGGGGCAGCAAATTAACCATGTCGGAACCGCTGAACTTACAAATGAAGCTGTCGGAGAGATTCAAAATGGAGGCGCATAACCGTGGTTCTGTGATGGAGTTTGAAGACAAAGATCGTTACTTTAAGAGTGATGTTATTGACTTCAGCAATCACTCATTGTTCGAGTTACGTTTCAGGTTTATCATCCCATAATACTAGTCAGCAGAGATGGCAAAAGTACTCAGATTTCTTACTTAAGTAAGAGTGAAATACACTTGTGAAAAAACAACTTGCGTAAGACTACAAAGTACTGATCCAAATATGTACTCGAGTAGAGTAAAAAGTACAGGCTCTGAAACATACTCAAAAAGTATTTTTGAAAGTAAAAAGTACAGGCTCTAAAATGTACTCAAAAGTATTTTTGAAAGTATAAAGTAAAAAGTACAAAAATGAAATTCACTTTTTCAATGCCAGTTTTACAATGTTTGAATGTTTGAATAAATTGTTAAAAACCTAGCCTAACTTGCTTCACTTAAGGTTCACAAATCCCACTGCCGGCATTACCGCCCCCTAGTGGCTCA
>OMKY01051340.1:0-11690 GCA_900302395.1 Bregmaceros cantori | reverse complement strand
CAATTTATTTATTAATTTATTAATTATTTTTTTTTTTTTAGGTAGCTCTGGGGGCTTGATTGGCGAGCTGGATTTGGCCCGCGGGCCGCCAGTTGAATAGCCCTGCCCTACGCACTAAAAATAGTGCACCAAGTGCGCTATTTGAGACGCAGCACCTGTCACAGCCATCCACCTGGGTTTACACACTGTAGTCTACGCTGGAGGGATTAGTATCTCACCCAACAAGTCTTGCATGCTTTGCAGCTTCCCATATGGTCTAGCGGTTAGGATTCCTGGTTTTCACCCAGGCGGCCCGGTTTCGGAACTTATCTTTTGCACATTTTTGGCATTGTCAACAAGTTTGTCAACAATGAATTTTCAGGCCGGTATACCCACTTTCATATAAAATCAATACAATATCAAACCTCTGGGAATTAAGTTGTATGCTTAATATAAGCATTTCACTCAACACGTAGCCTAAACTATTGAAACTGGAAATGAACAAATCCCCAGTCTTTGACTATTTGAGGATTTATTTTATAAACACAGGGGACGTGGACGATGTGGATAGATAATAGGGATCGATTAGTCGTGAGCATTTCTTTTTCCAAAGCAGTAATCAGAATATAGTTACTTGGACAAATAACTTAGTTACTGCAACTAACGATTGTTTTGATCATCGATTAATTTTTTTACTGACAATTAATCGATTAATCGATTTAATTGATTTATTTTTAAATCAGAACGATTATTAATCTCGGATGTCGTTGTGGGGCTTCAGTATTCAGTATCCAAGAGAATGAGCGGGGCCGTGACACTGGGAAGGGAGACTGGCATTGGGAACAACTTATATTCAACACGTTTGAGTGAAAAATGGGCCAAACAAGGAAACGATTAATCGCTGCTGATTAATCGATTATCAAATTAGCTGACGATTATTTCAAACGAGTAATCGGTTGCAGCTCTAGTACAGACAGTCCAGACACATTAAACATTTCAACATGAGATAGGCCAGGGGGTGTGGGGTAGTGGGCTAGCCCTGTTGCGAAGCGGTTAAAGGCAGCCTCATACATAGTATTGTAGCGCCGTGAGATCGCGTCTCCTCACGGGGTAGTGGGATAACGTTACTGGCTACAATTTTTTGTTATGATTTGCAGAGATGGGCAGTAACACATTACATTTACTCCATTACAATTTTTTGTGTACTTTTGTACTTTTGGAGTACATTTTTCACTAGTCACTTTCTACTTTTACTTGAGTAAATTTGAGGTGCTCGTTACCTTAACTTGACCTTCAGCAATGCCCGTTGGGAACTGTTGACGCATACGTTGACGTCATATCTCTCCTTCTCGGGCACTCTCTCTCTCGGTCTCTAACTCTGGGATCTAAGATGTGAAAAGTGGGGGGATTTCCTGGGATTGTAAATCAACAAGGTGCATTCAATTAGATTTTGAAAAGAGAATTTGTCCTAATTTATTTAATTTTTTTTTACTGAAAGTTATTCAACACTTCTGCTACTTAAGCAACTCTTTTGTGGAGTACTTTTTTACTTTTACTTGAGTAACTATTTGGATGCCTACTTTTTACTTTTACTTGAGTAATATTTTGCTGATGTAACAATACTTTTACTTAAGTAATTTTCATGGCTACTCTGTCCATATCTGATTATTTGTAACTGTGGGGTTGGTTTGCAGTCACCCCAATCAGCTGCGCCAGTCCCAGAATGGCTCGCTCCAACAGCATCGGACCTCCAACAGACTCATACGACCTGTACGCCTCCTCTCCTGTGGGCAGTAGTCTGTCTCTGGCCGAGCGCCCCAAGAGCTCCATGATGCGCTCCGGATCCTTCCGTGACTCGGGCAACGAAGATGGTGAGTGTCCTGTACATCACACCATGTCCTGTACATCACACCATACATTTGTTTTTCGGTAGGGTGGCTTGCCCTAATGTGGGCCCTTTTTTTGCAGCTTCCTAATGTGGGACAGTCAGTTGCCTGATAACGGACAGTGAAATGTGGTGTTGAACAGTTGAACTTAATGTTAGACACATTACCATACTTTGCTTTTATCATAGTTTCACCGGCATTCATTAGTTTAAGGAGGAGCCAGAGACACTGGAGCTCAGGTGTCCCACATGCATCTTTAAGGATTGCAAACCAAAGTCCATAACCACGCTCCAGGCAGCTCGCAGCTCCGCATATGACGCAGTCGTGCTTACAAAGACTCCACCGCGGCAATTTTCTGCCTCCGAACTTGCATTGTTACATCTAATCCAAACCCCTACCGTAACCTTAACCCCTACCCTAACCCCTACACCTATCCCCTAATCCTAACCCTAACCCCTAATCCTAACCGTAATTAAAACATTTAAATGTTGGAAAAAAAAACGCAACTTGCAGGTAAAAAAAGTCACAAAGAACTGCTCGCAACTGGATTCGAACCTAGGACATTGACCTGAAAGGCGACCGCTTACCGCTAAGCCATTCAATCATGCTGTGTAATGCAACATACACCCTTAAGTTGTTGTCCACGTCTGTTGACGATCGGCAGGGTGATGAGCGGGGCGTGTAACGCGTCATGTGCGGAAGCACGGTCGCTTCGGGGCGTCATTATGGATTTAGGGTTGCAATCCGTAATGAGGCGCCCCACATTAGGAAGTGGCCCATTTTAGGGCAATCCACCCTATGTATAACTCCTTTGCAGTCATGTGCACCCAACAGACAACAACAAATGCTATCACAACAGACCCTGATTGTGTGTATAAAGTGATTATTTATATAAATAATATAAATGACATCCACAACATTGGTGACCCCTATCTTCTGCACCCTTCCAGTACACGGCTCGGTGTTATCCTTGGCCTCCAACGCGTCGTCTAATTACTCGGCGGTAAGTTGATTCAACCGTTCTCACGCCAGCAGTCTCTCAATAGCAACGGTTTCCAGCACATGAGGTCGTAGTACGACCAACGTTACAGATTTAGTTCAGTACACAATGACTTGTTTGATTTTGGTGCAATGGGGGACCATTGCATTTACATTATGAATGACTTCACAAGTTTAAAGTAGTTTTGTATTTTGCATTCTTACCTTTGCAGTGCTTTGTGCTGTGTTCATATATTTTACTCAAACTTTTTTTTGCATCCCATTCGGACAATTTTCACCTTTACAGACGCATTCGCCGTCTGAAACGCGCTTTCCGTGTCTCTTTAGCTGCATTTGTAAAATCATCGTCATGGATCAAAGTGGCTGAATTTGTCACACAAAAAGCACGCTGGTTTAGAATTTGATCATTAGAGGTTGCTCTTTGATCAGTTATCTATTATCCATACCCCTTTGTTCACTGTTTTACATAAGTATTGATGAAATACAATCAAACTCTGACTTGAAGTTACTCACCAATGTGTTCACATGTTCTTCTGGACCAATGGTATGGCTGCTTCCACTAGTACGTCCGACAAAAATTTGTAAATGGAACTGGTTGGGCAGATTATTGAAACATGTGTTTGTGGGGTAAATATCCGCACTTGACACATTTGGGTGTGGAATGGTACAGTGCAAGTTACCATCATCCTTTTTTAAATAGTGCAGTAGGTGTGTGCTCCCACTGAATAGAGATGTCAATTTAACTGGAACTACTCTTTTCAGGATTAGCTGAAAAGGGGTGAAGAATTGGGCTTGGACAGGCGGCAAACCTGTCGGTGGGGTGGGGGAAACAAACTCATGACTTGTGCCTTAACAGACTGGGCTACTGCCGCCACAATGTGCTAGCTAGTGTGATGGTCAACTACACTCAGACTCTCCCAAATGTAATTACTACATATGCTTTCCCCTCCACGCCTCGGGCAGAGCGAGGACCGCATCCAGGGGGAGGTAAGGTTCCTCTGTGTAACTCCTTGTCATCATGTCATCCCATCCCGCTCCCAAACATCCACACTTTCAAATCTTTACTAACTCCAAATTCATTGTCTGATGTTGAAGTCACTGAAAACAACAGCAAATATTACAGTTTATTTACTGCTGGATGTGCCATTCTCGGTTTGCTGAATACACATTGGATCATTTCCCAAACATCCCAAATCATCGTACATTTTCTCCAATGATCAGATGGGATGTTTGATGGGATGGAAGTTGTCTTCAGGATACTCCACCGCAGTTCTGCTTAGGGTGACCAGATGTCCCGAAAAATCGAATCCTTTGTTCCGAATCCCGAATCTGGCTGTGTGTCCCGAAATGTAAATTTGTACCAAATAATAACTTCTCAACCCCAGGTTGAAAAGCACATCTCAAAATATTTGCGCAGCCCCAAATATGTCACGTGGCTGCCTGCCGCCCTGGCGGTCCCGGGTCGAGACCACCTGCCCTGGAAGTCTCGTCTCGAATCATTTAGCGCGCACTCGGACCCGGTTGCTGCATTCATATCAACCCGGGACAGCTAGGAAACAAGTTCCATCTCGGTTGAAACGAGTCGGACCCAGGATAAACACGTTGGTTTGAATGCGCCCTTAGACTTATACATTGGTTGATTATTTTCACATACACACACAAACACTGGGCAAAAACAGTAGGCACTGTTGCCTGTTCTAATCCTATTTTTAACCACAGCTGTCATCATTTATTCATTTCACAAAATGTTTTTTTTTTCCTGTGGTATTTGGTCTCGACCGCTTTTCCTCACGCTGTGTTATCTTCAACAGCAAATCCGCAAGTTACGGCGTGAGCTGGAGTGCTCCCAAGAGAAGGTGGCCAGCCTGACCAACCAACTGTCTGCTAACGTATGTAACAGAACCATCTCCATTACTGCTTCTCTCCGCCTCATGTTCCCCTAAAACAATTGAGAGCCCGCGAGGCGCCCTCATAATGTAAGCGGAGATCGGGGGAGGGGAGTTAGGGGGAGTGGGGGAGTTTAGGGGGGTGCGTGGGAAGGGAAATAGATTGAAGAGGTGGACAGCTGCTCAACTTTTTAATGATACTTTTCTGAGTGGTTTGGTGTTAAACAACAGGTTGGTTCTTCTGGACAATGTGGTGTTATATTCTGACATGACTCTAGTGTGTGATACATTCATCATTTCACAATGACAGCCATGCAATGGAGTGCTTTCAGGCTGCTAGACTTTGGCCAGTAACCGACAGGCCCCTCTCCGACAGTTTAAAGTATTGATGCGTCAGCCCGTGCATTTACTCTGGTGTGTCAACAGCCCCGACGAACGCAGAGTCAGGACAGCTCAACAGATTTTTATATAGCACTAAATCTCACCAACCAAGTTCCTTCAAGGCGCTTTACAGAAAAGAAAAAAAAAAGATTTAAATTTCTAGAATACACTAGCAATTTACCTAACTACCTTCGTAGACATTATGCCCCATGTCCCCTACCAATCCAAAACCTGTCCTAACCCACCCATTGTGAGTAGTATTAGTTATTAATAACAGAACTAGGAAATTCAGACCAAATTGAAAAATATGTAAAAATACATTCAGATTTTATATACATTCAACGAATATACGTTTAATAAAACTAAAGCCAATTTAAAGGTTGTCAATGTAAAAACTCATTTAATGGAGGAAAAGGCATTGAATTTAGACAGGTAGGTGGACTGGTAAGAACTCCCAATAGATGCCAAAATGGGAGGTCTTACTAGCCTGGCGAGTCAGAACTAAGTGTCCACGCATCGCCCGACGCTAGACGGTACATTGGGTCTGGGCAAATCAGGAAGACGTCGCCCGTTTACGGGCTGACCAATCAAATTATCTCAATTGAGACGTAGGTGAAGTTTGGTATGGGCAACGCGAGACGTGGGCAGAGTTTGGGTGTCACGCCTCCACTTGTCCCACCTACTGCGCTGTAACTGGATAACACAATTTGATTGACACGTTTGTTTTGTTTTGACATGTTTTGACATGTTCTAATTGCGTGTGATGCATGGATGATTCATTGGTTCTGACTCACCAGACTAAGTTCCTACTAGTTCCCTGTTTAGGGGCTGAGCTGCTATAAGCAATGGAACACATTGTACGATTAAGATCGGTCCGAGCAAGGCCTTCTGCACTGTCAGTTCCCCTGGCAACCAATAATATGACGGAGCTGGTCCGTGGCATGTACTCTCAGGGTTGTTAAAACTGGGAGTGTCGGACATTTGGCGGAGTTCGTGTAGTTCTGATTGGGGCGGAGCTGTGGTTGCGTTGGCCGTGGCACACCCTGATTTCTCTCTCTTATTCTCAGCCTGTGTCTCTGCCATCTGTTATTTTCTCACTCTCTTAAATATTCTCTTCATTTTCCCTTTCACTGTGATGGTCTGTTTGCACACTTCAGCACTTTGTACTCTTCGCTCCAAAATTACCTCTGAATGGCTGAAATACGAAGTGTGGTACGATAGACACTTTGTGCACTCCTCGGATGCCATTTTGACTGCTAATACTAGTCTTATTATGTTTCACTAACGAGTCACAGTTTGCTGAATACACATTGGATCATTTTCCAAATCATCAAAAGTCATCTTACCAGGTTCTCCAAAGATCATACCATGTGGATGTATTCACCAGGGTTTATTCAGGATACTTCAGGACAATTCAGCAATCGGCTCAGGCAGTTACAGAGTGGGACCCCTTTTTGGTGTTGGCGAATCCTATCACTCGGCAATGTACATGCACATAATAATAATAATAGCAGTTGCCACTCTGGACGCAGACGACGAGGTCAACAAGATTATTGCTGGTGTTGTCCACCAGACAGGCCCTTAGTTGGCCTTCGGCCACCTCAGTACGCATCGGAAGGAGAGGCACAACACCGGCAAATGTTTCAAAACAAACCATGGCGTCCGGAGACGCAGTGGTGGTTGCAGGCACAGTTGTGACGGCTTCAATGTCGCTTAAATCATGAGTTTTCGTTTGTATCTTTTTTTATTTTATAGTGAACTGTCACAGCAGTCCGATATGAATTACTTTTGTGTGAGATTGTTTGAGTGTAGGAGGTGATATCGGCCGCAATGGGATGACGTGATGTCCTCTTAGCCTGGCAAGGCAGAACCACGCATCGTCCACGCATCGCACGCGTCTCGAACAAACATTGGGTCTGGTGTTGAGCGAATCCAACAAATCAGATTATGGTTTTTGACAACCGGCCAATCAGAGCCACGTTGAGGCGATTCTCTCTGCAAGACAAGATATGGGCGGAGTTTGGTACGTTACGTGTTCAAGAAGCTCCATCGTCACTCCGCCTACTATGCTGTGATTGGATAACTTACTTAAAAAAAAATAATACTCCTCCCCCCCTCCACCACATGCCACACCCTTTTTTGATACACTCAACACCAGACCCAATGTTCGCTCCTTCGGTCTATTGTCTTCTAGTTCCGTTTAGTTTGCCATGGAGTTTTTCATTTGAAACAGCACTTCCCTACTATTCATGTAGTGTGCACTTTGCCAAGTACACAAATTGGAACAGGACACAGCCTGATATTGTGAATATTCCGGTCGTTCACCCCACCACAACTACATTTTCTATAGTAATATCAAAGAAACATATAGGATGGATTGCCCTAAGGTAGGCCACTGCCTAATGTAGGACACCTAAGCTCCAGTCGCTCTGGCTCCTCCCTAAACTAATGAATGACAGTGAAACTATGGTAAAAGCAAACTATGGTAATGTGTCTAACATTAATTCAAACCGTTCAACACTACATATCACTGTTCCTGAGGCAACGGACTGCCCCACATTAGGAAGCTGAAAACAAATGGCCCACATTAGGGCAATCCACCCTATTGCACTCCACAAATCGCAGACACCAGCCAGTAAATCCATTCGAGCATTGTGGGTTAGTTAAATAGTTTCCCCTTCAGATGAATGTGTGCTGACCCAACCGGTGGAGCTGTGCAGTGATGTAAGAAGCGGCCTATATTCCCCGTGATCACATCAATAAAATATGCATCCAGTGCTGAACGTTCCCCTGGTAATCTGGGCTGGCCTGGTTGTGTCACAGACCTAGAAGTCATCAAGGACTGCTGGCACGGAGGTCAGGGACTTCCACGGCCTGGTGAGCCAGAACCAACACATCGTCCACGCTACGGCTGCAACTAACGATTGTTTTAATAATCGATTAGTTGTGGATTATTTAAACGATTAGTTGATTAATCGTTTTTTGTTTTTGTTAGAAAATCCCCCAAATATTAATGCTGATCAACAAGTGCAAGAGATGAATCTTGTTAACTTCATATCTAGTCAAACTTGGTTCCATTTTTTTTAAGTTATTTTTTCGGGTGTCAGCGCCGTTTTTCCATCTTTATTGGATAGGATTAGTCAGAAACTGGGTTGAAGAGATCGGGGGTAGACATTGCAAACAAGTCGAACTCGCGACACTGCGGACGCTGCGGTAGAGACAGCGCCACGAACATGAATGGGGTCGCGTTAGGTGCGGTGTCCATAACCACTAGGCCATCACGGACCCAAACTTGGTTCTTCTTAACCAACAAATGTACAAGTACTTTCTCTGAGACAAACTTATTAGAATGTATACTGTAATATTCATATTTTCTTTATCATATTTGATATTTTTCAGTGATGTCCAATTAATATTTCATATTTTCAAATATGACAATTCACATTAAATTTACCGGGACCAATTGGGTAATGTCAGCACAAAACTGGCTAAATGCCAACGATTAAATTTCTTGGCGATTATCGATTATTACATTTGTTATCGATTAATTCTGTAATCGATTAGTCATCGATTAATCGACTAATTGTTGCAGCGCTGGTCCATGCATCAAACGCGATCATTGGGTCTGGTAAAACCAGGGTCGAAAAACATGTCAAAAAAAAAAAAAGTCAATCAAATGTTCTTATCCAGTGCAGGGTGGGGTTAGGGTTAAGTTTAGGGTAGGGGTTAGGATTACATGTTACAAGCTCGCAGTGGTCGCCAGGACTGTGTCATATGCGGAAGTGCGAGTTGCCCGGGGCGGGGTTATAGATTTAGGCTTGCAGTCCGTACACACGCAACCCAATGTTGTTCTAGTCCCGTGCGATTAGTTGGTCCTGGCTTGCCAGACTAACATATTCCCTGACCTTTTGGTTGGGGAATGCTTTGCTACTAATGAAAGTAATAAATCACATAAATAGTGATTCCGATGGAGAGAGAGAGAAACAGTAGTAAAGAGGATGTGTATGTGTGCTCCTGACATTGGAGTGCTGTCCTTATCTTAGTAAAGTCATGTACATCTTGAGTACGGTCTGCGTGCCTCTGGATCTACGTCAAGCTGCTTTCCCTTCTCATGTGCGTGTTGCATGCCTGGAGCGACTCCCCCCCAGCACACATGTGCAGTGCATGTGCTGGAAAATGTTCTGCACTGTCGGCCATTTCTCACTGGCCTTACTGCCACTGTGCACGTTTGGTTAAAGAGATATATGTAAAGAGACGACATGTTCCTGCATTATGGGAGACTGAACAAGGTAGCAAATCTCCGGGCGCTCCATTCGATTCTATGAGTACGGTGCCACAGAGAGCCGTGTTTTGGCAATTAATTTGTATTTCAGCTATTCAGAGGTACCTGTGGAGCACTTCATTTTGCCACTTTGGAATCGGTACAGCCAGGGGGGGTGCTTGCAGCTTTTTTGCTGCTTTGGGGCGGCTGTCCTCTCGGACTTTGCGCCACGATAGTCGCCGCTACAACTAGCAACGTTATCTTCATCAACCTGTTCGTCGGATGCCGTTGACTTCAGTGCACGCAAACGTTTTAGCAATGCATCCCTCTGTTTTTCATTCGCCTGCGCTTTGAAAACTCTTTTTATTCTCCGCTCATTTGTGTCCATGCATGCTCTCACTCTGTAAATTACCTGAGTCGAGTTGGCGCAGAGGTGTGTGTAAATGTGTATGTGTCTAGGACAACGACCGACCTCGAGCATCCAGCGCTGATTGTTTCAGTGTGGGCTCATTTTAAACAGCCATTGGTCCAAAGTAACGCTACTAGGCCAGCCATTGGCTATTTCCTCGCACACTCCACCCGCCCTCTTTTCTAGCCGACACATTGGAGGCAGAGAGGGGGAGGCGCCCGTCGTTTCAATACATTCAAATGGGCAGTAAGCGCTGCGCTCACTTGCGTGCATTTGCAGCGCAGAGCACATACACATGCATGGACTTTGAGTCTGTGAAGCGCAGGAAAATGAGAGGAAAGGCATTTGGGGTGCCTACAAACAAGGCGCCCAAGCGCAAAATATATAGAACGGGTCGATTTTGGCGCCTCTAGGAAAACGGCGCCCTAAAAAACGTTCGCCTTAATGGACACGCCACCAGTGGGTACAGCCCTATGAACTTGAACTAAGTGTACAAAGTGCTGAAGTGTGCGAATTGGAACAGACCCTTTTGCTCTGCATGGTTGATTTTTCGTTAATGTTGCCTTTTTGCTTCTTCTTCTTCTTCCCCTTCATTTCCACCTATTCCTCTCCATCCTCCTATTGGTTTGCTGCCCCCCGCTGGCATGATGCGGGCTCTGCACCTTCTCTGGATAATGGAGCAGCTTGGTCAGGTCTGTACGACACACTGCTCTCTTTCTCTTCGTTTCATTCTTTCTTTCTCTCTTGCTCATACAATCTTTCTTGTTGTCTAGAGTGACCAGATTTCCTGAATGCAATGCACATTTTCGGGGGTTTTGTTTGTTTTTTGGGGGGATAACCAACGCATCTATGTACTGTACATCCATGGTTAGCGTTAAATCGGATAATTTTGGCGGATCATTTGCCGTGATGTTAAGGGTGAATCCCAAAAATGATCCGCTTATTTTGTCAGCGTCAAAAACCCTAACCCCTAACCTAACCCCCAATCTTAACCCTAACCTCCTACTACATGCTCCTAACCTTAACCCTAATCCTAACCTCATCCAAACCTTAACCCTATCTTCCTACCACACACCCCTAACATTAACCTAACCCTATCTTAAACCTAACAAAATAAGCAGATTGTTTTTGGGAATCACACTTTACATCACGGCAAATAATACGCCAAAATTGCCCGATTTAACATCTGTGTACATCCATCCACATTCAAATACAGCCGCCTTTTCTTTAGCAACCTCAGAGTAATATTTAGTAACAGGGCAATCAAATAACAGAATAGAATATAGCATAAATAAAAGTCAAGCAAAAAAAAAAATAATAATGAAATGACATGACATCCTTTAAGAGGGGGACAGATTTGGCCGGTGACCTGTTGTCCAAATCAAGGACTCTCTCCGAATATCAAGGACATCGTGATCACCCTAATGTTGTTGTTCATCTCTCCCTCTTCCATCCTTCTTCGACAGATTCTAATGCCAAACCACACACACATAAAAAAACCTTACCTTAGCCCTAACCTCTAAAATGTACCTTTTCATGGTGAAAAGGAGCCTTTTGTAAAAGGACACAGTAGCCCCGTTTACATGGACAATTTTTTTCCGTGTACCTGGAAGCGCGCGCTCCACTCCCCAATCAGTCTTCCAGTTCGTCTTCCGTCTACCATGTTGTGTAATCGAGTAGCTACGTTGATTTATTCCGTGCCTCTAAACCAACCCGTGGACCTGGACGAAGGACGACTCCCCGACGAAAGATCGTCATCTACAGCGAAGCAGCAAGTATTTCTAGTTTAGCGATAGTTTAGTTAGCGTAGCGTAGCATAGGGACTTAGTTAGTATAGCGATTAGCGTGGGTGGGATTTAGTGTTCACTTTTCATTATCCATCATCGGTG
>OMKY01051333.1:3049-15699 GCA_900302395.1 Bregmaceros cantori | reverse complement strand
TAAAGGAAATAAGATTTGATGATTTCACTTTTTAAAAAATCCTCTGAACAAAATAATCCGATTTCAATTGCAAATACATTTTTTGCACAGACCGAGTGAGCGTGTTTAACGAATCGGTTGAAATGTAACTTTTTTTTCCTAAATGAAACCTAGTGTGTCTTGTGTGTGTGTGTGTGTGTGTGTGCGTGCGTGTGTGTCTGTGTCTGCGTGTGTACGGGACTTTTGTGTGTGCATCTGCCTGTTTTGTGTACCGGGGGGATAGACAAGAGGCTGCGACGACAGAAATGCTACGTGTGTGTGTGTGTGTGTGTGCGTGACACACACATGCATACACACACGCGCACACACACGCACAACAAAGCCGCGTGGATGAGGCCGCTTCGGTTTAAACTTTGGAATATATATCTTCGCCTTTCATGTACTGGAGCGCATAGTCCGCTGATTGTTCAACGCTGCTGTCAATCACTGAGCACACGGCCACGCCCCCAGTACGTACCGTATACGTGCGGTGAAAAATAAAAATAAATGATTTTCTGTACGGTCCGTATACGGTCCGTATACGGACCGTACGTCTACGGCACGTATTTCAGCACAATGGAGCATGCTACAACGGTGACAACACGGTTGTTTGCTCACGTATACGGACCGTATACGGACCGTACAGAAAAATCTCTGTAATGGAAACCTAGCGTTACTGTGTGCACAAACCAACCGCTGCTTACGGTCCCCAAGTCGCTTTAGTCGTGTGTGTTTCAAGTCGCGGCACTTTTTTGTCCAAGTCGCTTTAGTCGTGTTGCGTATTACGAGTCGCGGCGAGAGTGCCCTCCTTCCGCATATTGTACGTCGGGGAAAAAAAAAGAAAGAGAGAAGGGGGCGAGGGAAGGCCTGATAGCTTTGCGGGACGGAGCGACCCCGAGAGAAACGTCTCGCCACCCTCTGGGAGAGCCGGCTGTGGGCGTACCACCGTCGGCGCTCTCCCGGAGCTCTGGAGACTCGCCCCATGGGGGACGGGAACCCCTCACTGTTTCCTCTCGGAGACCCGTCCTCCACCTCGCGGAGACCGTGGAGCGACAGGAAGGAAAACGCGGACGCCGGGGGAGCCCTGACCGCTGGGGGTCTCCCAGAATGGCACGCCGCGCCATAGTATTAGGACATAGATATGTCAATTCAATCATGCTGCATGTTGTACGTCGGGGAAAAAAAGAAAGAGAGAAGGGGGCGAGGGAAGGCCTGATAGCTTTGCGGGACGGAGCGACCCCGAGAGAAACGTCTCGCCACCCTCTGGGAGAGCCGGCTGTGGGCGTACCACCGCCGGCGGACATAGATATGTCAATTCAATCATGCTGCATGTTTAGAATACGCCCTTGAATGCAATTTAATTTCTGAAGTCGTTGTTGTTTGTCCCGCTCATTAATTTTCTCAACAGAATCTGTTCCTGTAATATATTCTGGTTCCTGTTCGGTGCGAAGTGACAGAAGATTAACAACTGGCCGTCTGTCATCACAATTTGCAAACATTTCAAACACGGTTTGTACTGTTCGTCTTTATTTATTTTGAGCACATTCTTGGCACTCGCTGCAGAAAGCCTTAGCCAGCATACGTTGCTCCAACCTGCGAGCCGCAACGATGGTTTGGTTTCCCACTGCAGCCCGTTCCGGCATAATCCCGGCATTATGACTACCCTCCTTTGTGGATTATTCCTGCAACATTTGGGTGGTAGCTGTCAACAATTGCCAGTGTTGAACCCGAGCGTGTTGAAAGTTTCTATCCACCTCTAAGAATCTAACCCAGCCCCTAAACTAACATAACAATAAAACAGTCAAATATTGTATTTTGTTGTATTTGCACACAGTCAATGATGTTGACAAATTATAACTGACAGCAATGTAAAAAAAAAAAGAACTAACAAAAAACTAAAAAGATCATTTTGGGGAGCCAGTTCAGATGATCACCTATGAACGATGAATGAAGAAATTCAAGAATTGAACTGAAATTTGAACAAGCTCATGATGAAAGTAACATTTGCATGTTGTCTTACCACGAAGATGACTTGCAGGATGAAGAACGGCCAGGAAACGCAAAATCTTGAAATTCCAGGTGTTTGGCTCGGGTTCAACAATTTGCATGTTACATGTTAGTCATTAGATTCCATCTCTGAACTATGTAACTGTTGCTGTGGACAAACAAGTTCACTTGTTTCATTGTTAGTTCAATGACGGACCAACAAACCGCTGCCCGTATTTTAGATTTTAGGTCCTCTGTTAGACGGGGTGAGACCTATGTTCCGAAATCCCTACATTCAGAAAATGTATGGGTCATTTAGGGGTCAAGGTTGGGGTAGTGGTTAGGGAAGGGGTTAGGGCAGGGTTTAGGGGTAGGGGCCAAGATTAGGGGTTTACCCCTGACCGTACTGTGTCTAAACCAGGGCTTTGAACCAATATTTTTTCCTAAGCGTTTCGTTCTGAACAGAAACAAAATTATAACGTTTCCGGTTATGCGTTCCACCAATAAATTGACGTTCCTGAACCGGTTAGAACAAAAAAATATTGTTTCCGGAACGGTTAATTTTGTTCCTGTCAGCTGTTTAATGCTATGTAATATTTGTTGGGGCGAACCCAAAGCGACTCGCTACAGAGAACCGCTGGTAGCGCTCTACAGCCGAGGTCTCATTGCGTGTCGGGGCGAACCCACAACAACACGCTGCAGAGAGTCCCGCAACGATTCCTACTTCACTGCTGCACCGTAGATTTTATAAATACTCTTATTTTATTTCTGAAGTTATCCCCAAGAACACTCCTTTGGGGAACGAAATAAAACCGGTATTAACCGGATACCATTATTTTTAAATAAGTGTTCCTGTTCCGGAACATAAAAAATAACAACGTTTTCGGTTTCGTTTCTGTTCCCTGGAGAATACTAAAAGTTCCCGGTTTTCGTTTCCATTCTTGAACCGG
This sequence comes from Bregmaceros cantori, assembly GCA_900302395.1. NCBI lineage: Eukaryota > Metazoa > Chordata > Actinopteri > Gadiformes > Bregmacerotidae > Bregmaceros > Bregmaceros cantori. The sequence goes on along the minus strand of OMKY01051333.1, from coordinate 12,745 downwards.
TTCAAAACCCTGGTCTAAACAACTACCATGACCGTCTGATCATTGGATAACCTGGTAAGATGACCAGATGATTTGGGAAATGATCCAATGGGTATTGGACAAACTGTGACTCGTTGGGAAAACAGGATAAGCCTAATATCTCACGTTTCTAGCAACGACACATCGTCCCCATATAAACGTACCGTGTAACTGCACGGGTACCTTGAAACAGTAACCCCCCACCCTGTTAGTTGTGGTATAAACAGTTAGTGTCCTGACCCAGTGTGGCTCGACCCCTGCTGCTCATCAACAGAGACTCTCAGTTTCCATGAAGTGCCTGCTGTTTGTGACAGTCCACTGGGCAACTTAATGAGCATTTAATGGCTTTTAATCACTTTAGTGCCTCAAGGCTCACTGGACCGTGAGCACCCACGGGTGGTCGCTCGCGCTCACCTGCGGGCACGTCCAGGCTTGTCTAGGAGTTCGTATTCATTTGGCTGGAGGATGTGGGTGGCAGACTCACGCACATACTCACCAGAGATGAGCAGTGACACATTACATTTACTCCGTTACTATTTTTTGTGTACTTTTTAACTTTTGGAGTACATTTTTCACAAGTTTGAGTAAATTTGAGGTGGAAAAAAAAAACAACTTTTTACAGAGACAACAGCAATTCGCTACTCGTTACATTAACTTGGCCTTTAGGGACACCGGTTTGGAACTGTTGGCACATATGTTGACGTCATATCTCTCTCTCTCTCTCTTGGGTGGTCTCTCTCGCTCTCTCTTTCTCTCCCTCGTTCTCTCTCGGGCACTTTCTCTCTCTCTCACTTGCTCTCAATCTCTCTTGGTGTCTCTCTCTCGGGGGCTCTCACTGTCCCTCTCAGTGTCTGTCTCTCTCTCGGGCTCTCTCTCTCTCTTGGCCTCTTTCTCTCACTCGACACTCTTGCTCTCTCTCTCCCACTCGGGCTATAATTTTTTTCATTCATTTTTTTTTTTACTGAAAGTTACTGAGTACTTTCACTACTTAAGTGACTTTTTTACTTGAGTAACTATTTGGATGACTACTTTTTACTTTTACTTGAGTAATATTTTTCTGAGGTAACAATACTTTTACTTAAGTTTTACTTAACTTATTTTTATATAAAGGCTAATAGGTTGGCCAAGAAAGAATAGATGAGTTTACACACCTAAAACAGGAGGCTGACATTTCGTCCTGCCGTCTGAAATGCACGTCCAGTGTTTGTATAGCTGCCTCTGTAAAGTCATCGTAGTGGACCGAAGTGGCTGAATTTGTCACACAAAACGCACACCAGTTCAAAATCAGCTCTTAACAGCTCGCTCTGTGACAAATTATACATCATCCATCCCGCTTTGCTCACCATTTTGCATAAATATTGATGAAATACAATCAAAATGCGACTTGAAGTCACTCACTGATGGGATGGCTGCTTTCAGTAAGTGTCTTAGTAACTCCAACCAAAATAAGTAAATGGAACAGGTTGGGCAGATTATTGAATCATGCATTTGTGGGACACAGACCCGCACTAGAACATTTGGGTGTGGAATAGCACATCCTTTTTAAATAACGCTGTAGCTGTGTGCTCCCACTGCAAAGACATGTTGAAAAATAGTTGGAGACACCGCAAAATACATGGCACCGGAAGTCATGTTCAGATAACAAATTTAACCGGAACCAAACTCATTAAAAGGAAGCTACAGTATGTCAGAAAAGCAGGGCTCCGAAGCGGTTCAAGGAACGAAAACTAACAGAATTTTACGAGGAGCGGAAACGGAAACGAAAAAAGATTTCTTCAACTGTTCCGGAACATTATGAAAACCGAAGACTTTATATCCTATGTCTGGGAGACTATTTCCGGTTGTGCATCCATCCAACTTTCACTGTCAGTCATCAAGACCGACGCTCCAAGAGGTAATGGTGTTAATATAGTTACGCTGAAGTTTGAAAGTCCACCAAATATATTTTGTATTAACTATATCTAAATGTAACATTGCACAAGAAATACTGAACTTCAAGAACGAACAAGAATTTGCGTTCCGAACCAGTTCAGGAACACAAACATTTTGTTCGTTCCTAAACTTCCTTATATTGTGCAATGTTAAGTTTAGAAATCGTTTTTATACAAAAGATGTTGGTGGACATTCAAACTTCAGAGCAACTGTATTAACGTCATTACATTCGCTTCCTCGTCTGTCCACAAGATGGAGCCTGGTGCATGGGGCTTGACGACTGACAGTGAAAGTGGACAAAAATAGTCACCCAGACATAGGATATGTTAAAATATATAGAGAACGGAAAAAAATGTTTTTAACCGGTTTTGTGGATTTGATAATGTTCCGTTTCTGTTCCGGAACATTTGAAGAAATGTTTTTTCCCTTTGAGCTCCTCGTGAATATCCGTTTCGGTTTTCGTTCCTTGAGCCGGTTCGGAGCCCTGCTTAGCAACCAACAAATGTGAATGGAATGTGTACCGAAGTCTGCAGGGTTGTGGTATGTTGGACACTCCACCCCCAGATCCTTGAAGTAAGGAACCAGTCCGCCAGTTGTGCCGTTATAGATGCACTGGCCATCTCCCAGGAGATACAGCTGCACCGGAAATAGAAGAGAGATATAGTTAAGTACCTTCTATATTTGGCAATTTATTCTAATATAAACAGGTGTTACAAGTCAGTGGGACCAGCTGGCCAACGCGCGCATCGCCGGATCGTCCGCGGAGATCCCAGCACCCCCAGCTGCTACGCATCAGTGCTCATCAGTCCGCCTCCTCTTGAGACAGCGTCCAACCCCGGATGGACGCAGCCCCAAAGTCTTGCTTCAGGTGAGCTAGTCTGACTAGGCACGTCACACCACTTCAATACCTTGATGAAGTTTCCATGGATAACTGTACAAACTCTGGCATCTGAACTCATCTGGGTGCTGTCTATTCCACCTGCAGCACGACCCCCAGGAGCGGATTCCGCCTAGCCTGGCAAGCGGGTCTGGCTTGCCAGGCTAGATTCCGCCCTGGTGTACCTCAATATTGAGATGAGTAACTTGTCAGAGGATGAAGAAATGGACTGTGTTTAGATACTGTAGGTATTGTTATTATGCACCATGACCTCTAAAGGGTCTTACAAGGCTTTATTATGAACTCCTAAAATGCAATTTAAGTTTGCTGCGTACAATAAAGTGTTTTTAAAACCTCCCTTGTCTCTCCTCTCTGGGTCATTATTCAATTTGATCAATAACCAGGTTCCAGACGGAACTTAAAGTAGAGGTACTTTAAGCACACATACATGGACACATTTAACCCATCCCTGAGGAGCGTTGGGCAGCTGCAGTGCAGCACCGGGGGGGCCAACTTCAGATTCTGAGTGAGTGCCTTGGCTAGCGGCAAGTGTAAACTCCACACAGGATGTGGAGTTTACACTTGTGTAAACTAAACAGGTATGTATAATACGCTCGTTCCAAAACTGACAACAGTTGCCATACGCTAGTTCACACACATACAGTGCCACGCACGTGCGCGCGCGCACACACACACACACGCACACACACACACACACATACACACACTACTGTAATGCTTACACTCATGTCTGTGTGTGCGAGGCATGAAAATGTTCCAGAGACACTCTGGGCGCTCAGAGGTTCCCGAGCGAGGTACCAGACCCTCACACGCGCTACAGCTCCAACTCAAATTAAGCCCTGCATCTAGCCCTTATATATAAGGTGGACTTCGGACCTCAGAGCCAACATATCTCTGGACCACCAAGAATTGGGCTCCTGCCTCAGTCGCTTTTATAGCATAACCAAAAGCAGATACAGTGGAATCCGCTTATTGTGATCATGGATATACCTGTATTCAACCCCTTAAATTGATCAAAAGGCTTGGGGCGGAATCGTTCCTATAGACACGTTTTTGACCCGTTTCTGGTTTACCCTCTTAACTACCCTCATATATGCTCGCCACTTCCGGTGCCATTTGTGCTTGATTATTTAATTTATCTAACGCCATTCATTTTGCTGTGTCTCAACTATTTTTCAACAGGTTTAATCGGCGGGAGCACACACCTACCGCGTTTTAAAAGGATGGTGGTATTCCACACCCAAATGCGCTCGAGCAGATCTATGCCCCACAAACGCATGATTGAATAACCTGTGCAACCCATTCCATTTACTCATTCCAGTTGGAATTACCAGTAAAGCAGCCATCCCATTAGTTCAGAAGAACATGTGACCAGATAGGTGAATAACTTCAAGTCGAATTTTGCCTGCATTTCATCAATACTTGTAAAACGGTGAGCGAAGCGGGGTGGATGATGTGTAATTTGTTACAGAGTGATCTGTAGTAAGCAGATTTTGAAATGTTGTGCATTTTGTGTGACAAATGAATCCACTTTCGTCCACTGCGATCACTTTACACAGTGAAATGTAGTGACACAGGAAGTGCGTTAGACCCGCCGGGACAAATGTCAGGGGGAAAACTTGTCTATGCAAATGCTGTGTAAATAATTTGGTTATAGTAATCAAGGAATCCGCTTAAAGTGATCATTTTTGGCCAACGTTAATTTTTCTATGAATGTAAACATGTGTGAAAATAATTTTTAAAATATGTGTCGGCTTTTTATTTTTGTTACCTGTACTCTTTTCCGGACACGTTAATACGTATTGCAAGCCTAAATCCATAACCAGGTCCCACAAGCGACATCACTTCCTCATATGACGCTACAAAGTGAAAAAAAAAGGGTAAATTTGATTTTAGTAATCCACCGCTTATAGGGAAAAACGTGATTCCACTGTATTCTAAGATTCCACCAAGAAGATGGTGTCTGACAAGGACTTACTTTGTCGAAGAGCTCGAAGAGCTTGGCGCTGGGCTGGTGGATGGTGCAGATTATTGTGCGCCCACCAATGGCTAAAGCCTTCATTAGGGAAACCACCTGGTAACTTGACACACTGTCTAGACCGCTGCAGAACAAAATAGGACAGGTGAGGTTGTGAAGTTCTTCTTAGGTGATGTTCCGAAATCCCTATTTTCAGCCAAATTATGGGTCTTGGGGGTTAACCCCTAATCCTAACCCCTACCCTAACTCCTACGCTAATCCCTACCCTAACCCCTAAATGACCCATAATTCTTTCGGAAAATAGCGATTTAACAGCAATTTCGGCACATGTGTACCCATCACTACCAGTGACCGGTAACATGTAATATGACATCACAGCAAGCATGACTCTACAATAGGAATTGGAATAGGAATTGACCTGCACGGACAATCAACAAAAGAAGAAGATGATGCTTCTATGCACACCTCTAGCTACAACTTGGTAATGTTATGGAATTACTTTTTTTTTTCCAAGGTATTTTTTTTTTCAGCGTAACGGCCACCTTCACATTTTATTGACAGCGTCGGTGTAGGGGGATGAGAGAAAGCAGACCTGCACATGTCAGGGGAAGCAAACCCACAACACTGCCTGTATGTGCTGGAGCAATCACCTACCGCGTTTTAAAAGGATGGTGGTATTCCACACCCAAATGCGGATGCAAACTGTCAATCTTGTGCTAATATCTCTCTACCTGTTCGTCTGACCGCGATGCGGCTGCCAGAATGTCTGCCGCCCCTAAGCCATCACCATGCCCAAGCCCTATTATCATACCTGGTGGGCTCATCAAAGAACATCACTGGGGGGTTGTTGACCAGCTCCAGAGCTATGGCCAGTCTCTTGCATTGGCCGCCAGACAGTGACCCTGTCCTTGTATCAGCGTGGTCCAGTAAATTCAAAGCCATCAGGATCTCTTTCACCTAGTCCATCACACACACGCACACACACACACACACACAATGAAATTGGTGAATAGCAAGTGCAGTAGTGCACGTATGTAATAGGGATGATAGATATGCAATCAGAATCAAAATCAGAAGCAGAATACTTTCTTAATCCCAAAGGGAAATAATTTAACAATTCACACACAAACACAGCTAAGCTACTGGCACGACTACCATATCACTTCTGTTTGCTGCCCGACCTGCCCACAGTTGGTCAGTATTTAGAGTAGAGCTGCAACTATCGATTATTTTGATCATCGATTAAAATATTTTTACTCACGATTAATCGATTAATCTTTTGATCTTTCTCCTTTGACATCGAAACGATCATTTCTTTATGTATTTTTTTTCTCTGTCCATTCGTACCATTTTCATTTTTTTATATTCAGAACTTACTTAAGTAAAAGTATTGTTACCTCAGAAAAATATTACTCAAGTAAAAGTATAAAGTAGCCATCCAAATAGTTTAAGTAAAAGTAAAAAAGTGCTCCATAAAAAGTTACTTAAGTAGCGAAAGTTCTGAGTAAAAAAAGGAAAATACATTAGAAAAAATAAATGAATAAATTAGATCAAATGATCTTTTCAAAATGTAAATGCTAGATAGGTAGATAGATAGATGATCCGGAGAGATAATGACTGAGAGAGAGTGCTCGAGAAGGAGAAAGAGAGAGATATGGCGCTAACATATGTGCCCAGCTAACAGTTCCCAACAGGTGTAACTAAAGACCAAGTTAATGTAACGAGCAGCGAATTGCTGACAAAAGCTGACAAAAGTATTTTTTTCACCTCAAATTTACTCGAGTAAAAGTAGAAAGTAACTTGTGAAAAATGTACTCCAAAAGTAAAAAAGTACACAAAAAACAGTTAAGAGAGTAAATGTAATGCGTTACTGCCCATCACTGCTGCTGAGTAGGACAAAAGAAACAGAGCGAGCTGTAGTGAGCAGATTTTGAAACTGTGTGCGTTTTGGGTGACAATTTCAGCCAACTCCATCCACAACAATGACTTGCACAGGCAGCTAGCTATACAGACACCAGAAGCACATGTCAAAAGAGCAGGAAATGAATCCTACATATTTCTCCATATTTGAGGATGTAATGCTTATACCGTAGCTTTTTGTTTACAGACACCATTGAATTATTGACTCACCAACTCCATTTTTACATCCATGCTGTCATCCAGCAGCTTGAGATTTGCAGCCACCTGGACAACACATTGAGAAGTTCTGTCAGAATCATTCAAATCAGGTCCACATAGAGAGCCTCTGTACTAAGCTCCAACAGAGGATGGACTTTTTAAAACGGCTAAAGTCCAATTCGCACTGGACTTCTATTACCTATGGGCCCCTGGTAATTCGGAATAATTGTGGAGGACGTCTGAGTTTCATTTGACGTGCGAATGCATGATGTCTGTGATTTGCAAAGTAATAATTCCACTGCGAGTTACCTACTGTTATTGGGTGAAAAACCACAATGGTTTGAATTCAGAATGTGTTCAACTTTGTTAATACTCACACACGTGTCTGTGTATGTGTGTGCACATGTGGGCAAGTTAAAATATGGCACATGCGTCATAATGTATTTTAAATTGAGCAAAAACAGGCTTTTGCTTATAATGTCAGAACGTCCGACAAAATAACACAAGACGTCAGGAGGTAATTGCGAATTTCCAGAGGTCCCCACGTAATTCAGTGGCAGTGCGAATTGGGCTTAAGGCTGTATAGTGTTAATAATAGGATTTTGTTTTTATTTTTCCAAATGATTTTAGAAAGTGTGATCCCGTATGGTGTCCGAACATGGTATGGGACTCGAACTGTTCAGCTAAAAACCAAGTTAGGGCGCCTGCACTGAAGATTGTACGCCAACAAGACTAGGGATATATGCAGTCCCTTTTGACTTGAAAGTCACTGCTCGGGAAGGCACTAAAGATCCTAGAGGACACCACACATGTTCTCCATCATGTATTCACCGGGGCTTGAAAACGGAATTATTTTTAAAACGTTCCAACGGTTCAGGCAAGCCTATGTTTAACGTTTTCGTTCTCGGAACCGCTCCGCCACCAAAATATTGGTCCTGAACCGGTTCGGAACGGAAACATTTCATTCTTAAAGTTCCTTATATTGTGCAATGTTACGTTTAGATATAGTTAATACAAAATATATTTGGGGGACTTTCAAACTTCAGTACAACTGTATTAACGTGAAACCAGGTTTAAAACACTTCCTCGTCTGTCCTCATGGAGCCCCAGATGCATGGAGTTTGACGACTGAGTGAAAGTTGGATGGATGCACAACCGGAAATAGTCTCCCAGATACAGGATATGTTCAAATATATAGAGAACAGAAAAAAAAAATTTAACGGGTTTTGTGGCTTTCATAATGTTGAAGAAATCTTTTTTCGTTTCCATTGCCGCTCCCAATAAAATTCCATAAAATTCTGTTCGTTTTCGGTTTTCGTTTTCGTTCCTTGAACCGGTTCGGAGCCCTGGTATTCACCCTGCTTCCCTCAGGTCGACGCCTCAGGACATTAAACTGCAGACTAGTCAAATATGAGAACTCCTTTGTCCCAACCTCCATACGATTGCTTACAGTAATGACAAATAGACACACCATACTCACACAGTGCAGTGCACAGTTTAATGTTCTCTATGTTTTATGTTTTTATGTTATGTTGCATGAATGTATGTGTGCAGTATTGTGTACTGTATGCAATGCAGTGGGTGAAGCCCAAGACAAATTTCCCCCTGGGGACAATAAAGTAGACTTTGACTTTGACTTTGAAACACAAGAGAAGCTTCTGAATTAATTGCTTTATTGTAAATGTTGTTTGACCAATCAGAGAGAGAGACCCCCCCGTCCCCATGAACTCAGTAACATGAGAAGAAAGTGTTGACATGTCATACACAAAAGCGTCAATCCAGGGGAGGTGATGGGTAGCAAAACCCTCTCCACCAAGGGCTCTAACCCTGACCGAAACAAGGAAATCAAGGAGCTAGGCGATCGAATCAATGACCGTTTCGACTCCCTCCTGCGTGCCTTCGGGAAGTTTGAGTTTGAAACTCAACAGAACCTATGCACTACGCATGAGCTATTGCGTAGACACCTACCGCAATTTGCTTAACTCAACGATTGCCCTCTCACACCGGGCTCGAACACCTCGAGCGAGCCACCCCCCTCCCCCCTGCACTAACGCTAGGTTTCCACTACAGAGATTTTTCTGTACGGTCCGTATACGGTCCGTATACGTTCCGTATACGTGAGCAAACAAACGTGTTGTCACCGTTGTATTATGCTCCATTGTGCTGAAATACGTGCCGTAGACATACGGTCCGTATACGGACCGTACAGAAAATCATTTATTTTGATTTTTCACCGCACGTATATGGTACGTACTGGGGACGTGGCCGTGTGCTCAGTGATTGACAGCAGCGCTGATCAATCAGCGGACTGTGCGCTCCAGCGCATGAAAGGCGAAGTAATAGATATATATTCCAAAGTTTTAACCGAAGCGGCCTCAGGCTCGCAGCTTTGTTGTGCGTGCGTGTGCGTGTGTGTGTATGCATGTGTGTGTCACGCACACACACGCACACACACACACGCAAAGGGGAGCGGAACGCTCCAGCCGCACACACAACAGTGCCGTGCGCAGGCAGATGCACACACAACAGTCCCGTACGCTCGCAGACACACACACACACGCGCACACACACACACACACACACACACACACACACACACACACACAAGAGTGCAGTACACACACAACAGGCCCGTACTTACGCAGACACACACAAAACAGTGCATTACGCACGCACACACACACGCCTTTCTGTCCGCATTTCCTCCTGTGCATGAGGAAATGCGTGTGTGTCTGCGTGTTTTGTGTGTGTG